>APFE030210533.1:0-11618 GCA_000404065.3 Pinus taeda
TAGAATTAGGGCTTCATATTCAACCATGTTATTGGTACACTTGAAGTTCAATCTCAAATCATGTCCCTCAGCATGATTATTCTCCATATTATGGATCCACACTCATGCAGCAGCCCCTAACCTATTGATAGATCAATTAAATTCTAGATGCCATAGGGACTCATGAAAAATGTTCTCACTATTAGCTGTTTTGTATTCCAGTTCTTAAGCTGTGATTTCCTTATTGTCATGCTCTGCATTGTACAAGATAAAAGAGTCCATATCTGAATGCATGGAGTATATGGGAAATTTTTGTGGTTTTTCATCACTACTCACCATGTATTTCATCAAGGTCTCTCTATATAGTTTTCTTGGTTGGCCAAAAACATATATGGTGGAATAAGACATATCTAACTTCAAGGATCCCTGCAGTTTTTCTCCCCATGGGCAGGATAACAACATTCCATATTTGGGTGGGATGTCTGCAACTACTATCTCCATTAGAATACTCTTTGCAGGGCACTGGACAAGAGTTACACATAATTCCTTGATCAAGCCAAGGCATTTAACTTGGTTAGTGTCAAAAGAAAAAAATTCCTTATATTGTCTGGTAATGTCTAGGTTTAGTCTCTCCATGATTTCCTTTGCCATTAAATTATGGGATGCCCCTGAGTCTAACATAGCATTATGCAATATTTTGTCATGAATGTTCAGGCTAATGTAGAAAGGAGGAACTCCCCCTTACTGATGAATACCATTGGCCTCAGGGCCAAACAATAATTCAAGATGATCATCATTCAAGTTAACAACATCCTCTCCCTCTTCTATGTTTAAAGTTTCAGTTATCTATGACTTATAGGATTCATTCTTTACTAGTTCGGTTAAGGGAACTCATATCTTTAATTTTTCTATTTCAGTTTTGATGTTGAAAAGGAGATGAGCTTCGTTTGTTTGATTTAGATCTTCCTTAACATGTGCAGTTTGTGTGTTCTTATCCTATTTCTCAGTATTAGGCATTTCAGTCTGTGTTTCTACTATTTTTCCTTTATTTCTCTCATTTTGATTGATTTCAGTAATTTTCTCTATTTTAGTTTTAGTGGAGGTTATATCTACAATTTTAGGGGTAGAAGTCTTCAATGTTGCCCTATGGGGGGTTTGTAAAACTTTGGTCACTGGAGCTACTTTTATTATATTAGTCTAGGTCTATATGGATCTTTTAATGGGGGTCTCAATGTTATTTTTACTTCTTAAGCTATATTGTTTGTGTACCTCATATATAGTTGACTCATATCCCTATTTAAAATTAAAGGATTCGCTAGATTCTAACTGCAACTGCTACAACATATATAGCTCCTATTCTTCTTGAGCAAGAAAAATAATGTCTTCATATTTGATTCCTAGTAAGTTAATCTGGGTGTCATCCTCTCCTTCATGGCTCTGTGAATCCTCAACATAGTTTTCTTGGAAGGGGGGCCTAATCTGTTGATCTGGTGTAACATATTTTTCTAGTATTAGGGTTCCTCCTAAAATTGGGGTTTCTTATTGGGGGTGGTTGTTGATTCTCCCATTGATTTTTCCTATCCATGTTTTCTAATATTTCCATTATTATCTCTAAACTATTAGCTAAAATATCTACCTTTCCATCTGAAGTGGAAGTTTCCTCTTTAAATACAACTTTCTTTTCATTTCTCATTCGGGCTTTCTTGGCTAATAGGTTGGCCTCTACACTAACAACATTTCTTTGCATTTGTTCTAGTGTTTCAGGGTTTCTTTCCCTTAACTGATATGACATGTTAATGTAAAAACCATCAGGGAATTTAATTAATGCTAGGTTAGGTGGAGCCTTAATATTGGCTGGAATTGCATTGTAGATACTATTGAACCTAGTGCGATAGTCTTGAACTGACTCATTAGGAGCTCTTCTAATGTTTTCATATCCAGAAAGTATTTGCAATGGGTTTTTATTTCTCTCCCATCTATCATTGAGTAATCTATGAAAATTAGCTAAATCTATAATATGGTTGGCAGGAAAGGCTTTGAACCATTTCTTGATATCCCTAGTTAATGTTTGGGAAAACAACCTCATTTGGGAATCTGCTTCATCTATCTCATGCAACTCTAAAAAGTCAGACATCTTGTTTACATGTTGCTGGGAAGTGTACTGACCAGTAGCATCAAATAGGAATATTTTACTCTGATAACTTGGGGGCATGGCATGGAGTTGTGCAGGTAAAACTAGAGGTGCATTTGGGTTTGCCATAGTTGTGATTCTGGTTTGACTAGGGGGTAAATTTGTGGTGTTTGAGGAAGGACCTGAACTGGATGGAGGTAAACTAGATGATGATGAGGATGGTTGATTAATAACTAGTTTAGGTGACTGGAATGTGGATACTATTGGTGAGGTGGTAGTAAAAGAAGGTGTATTTACAGTGAATGAAGACTATGCAGAAATTACAGAGGCAACAACAGTAGGGGAAGCTAGTTCAATAGATTGTATATGGTAAGCTTCATCTATATTGCTGATCAATGTATAGGTCAAGGCTTCTAACTTGTCAAAACCCTCCAAGATAAATTTATATAAATATAGATGGATAACCCTTTTTGATTCAATGAGTTGAACAAACTCAAGGTCTAACACTATTTCATGGATGGCATTCTGAGATTTAGTTCTAAATAATGAGAGGTCAAATGAAAAATCAGGAGGATTTCCTCTAAAGTTGACAACTCCTTAGGCAGTGAATTAGCTCTGACTAATCTACTACTGCTTGCTTGAGTTTCTGCTGTTTTGAGTTTTCTCAAAATTCTCTCTGGGTCATCAACTATAGTTGTAGGGTTTGGATCTAGGTTTGCCTTGGTATAGTGAATCTTCTTGGGAGCCATAATTTTAAATTTTTAAACTATTTTTATGAAATTTTTCAAGACTAACTTAGGAAAATGACCTTAAGGGGATTAAGATGAAATTTAAGATTCCCTTAAATTTTTATGAGACTGAGGATCGAAGTCCCCAGCATGGTCTCCAATTAAGTTATCACTCTGATATTTCTTTCGTAGTTAATTGAAGGAAGAAAAGTCAAAGGTAACCACAAACCACTTTTGGAGATCAGGACCTAGCCTTTCTGATGCTCAGAGAGGGCTCTCTCTTTATAATTTAACTTTGTTTTAGTTAGGATGATTTTAGGCTATTTATTGTTTGCACTTGGGTTTTGGTTTGAAATTGGGTGGTGAGATCACTTTACGTAGATGAACTGAGGTTTCCTTCTACCATTGGGATATGGGGTTGAATGTTAGACAAACAAGAATGGATTCAGTTCTAAAAATAGTGTCTACAAGGCAAGATAAATGAGTTATTGCAAATCTCAAAGGCTAAATGGTGAAATGGTTTCAAATCGGATCCAGGGAGAAATTAAAGGTTCCCTAGGCTAGACTCTGGAAGGAATGAAAGAATTCAATGGGATGGGAGAGTAATTAAGGGTTCTCAAATCCGGGTATCAAAGGAAAACATGTAAATGACTAACTGTGCAAAACAGAGTGTACCTAAACATATTCTGAGTGATATCTCTAGTTAATTCATTCAAATTTAGAAAACATTTAAGATTATGAAACACATAAGAAGGTAACAAAATCAAACAAAGAAGATACTTCACTGCAAATAGCTCATATCACGAATCCTGTAGCGAAATGCTTTATTAATTCCTCTAGTCTGTTGACTTGAAAGTGGTACAATCACCTTTAGGTTTTAAGATCAAAATAACTCTACAAATGTAAAATCCATAATACTTCAAATTATGATGTATTTATACAAAAAGGAATTAAAAAATATCTCAAAATGCATTGAGAACTAATCTAGGAAAAGAAATATCTTCATGCAAGAAGATAGAGACAGCTATTGAACTGCGACTTGCTATCCCTGCTATTTAGGTTATGCTGGCTTTGCTCTTTGATCTTTTGCCATTTAAGCTGGTTGGTTAGTTGGTCTTCATGCTGGATGTTCTATTTTTTCTTTAACCTTTCATATGATACAGTTTAACCTTGTTGACCTATCAATATCCTTTTACTATGCTCTTTTACTTTTTACCGTAGACTTATGTTTTTACTGTGTTTTTCCTATAATAAATCATTCAGTTTTTCCCATCTCTCATCATATGGTAATTGGATATTGAGCATCTTTCTGTATTTTTCATTCGCCTCTGTATATTTGGCAAAAGTAGGCATATTAATAAATAGGTGTTTTACATCATGTTGGAGGTAAAAAAAGTTTTCAAAAGACTGAAACAATACTTTGCCTGGTGGTAAGCCCTTCATGGATGAAGTGATTACTTGTTCTCTGACCACTTCCTTAATCTTCTTATTATAATCCTCATGTGTCATTAGCTTATCATTTATAACGAAGGGATTAGGTAATCCCTTTTCCTTCAAAATTTTGAACTTAACCATGAACCTCTCAACGACTAGTTGCATGTTTTGACACTTATATTCTATGTTCAACATCAAATTTCTCTTAGTGAGGACTTTTCTGACTTCCAAAATTGTACCTGTCCTATAAGGTATCTCAAGTTCTTGCAGCTCATACTTATTCTTAGAGTTGAGGAAGTGGATGATTCTTGCAGCTTCCTCTATCATATCTCCAAGTTCTTCCTTGACTCTCTGAATGGATTCTGTGGCCTACTTTATTAAATCAATTTGTTCAAAAATAACCTGGATGGATGGTCAAATATCATTGAAAGAGTCAATGATATTGGCCCACAGTTTCTCTTTAGCCTTACCTATAGGTTCACTCAGTGTGAGTTCTTTGTCCAAGCTTTTTATTCTTTCATTCATCCTTGTAGCCCTTTGTTGTTCTTCTTTATGCATGATCTAGGCAAGTCTGCAACCTGTCTCCAGTGTGGCGACTTTCTCCTTAGGTCTATTCATCTCAGTGGTTTGAATAGAAATTTCTTCCATTTCTTTGACCAAACTGTTTACTTCATCACCTGTGGAGGCTGTTGCTGATGTAGCTAGTGTAGATGCCGGTAGTGCAGTGGCCATTGGAGTAGTGGGAGCTAATGATGCTGCCAAAGTAGAAGGTATAGATGTGGTCACTGTTGGAATGAAAATTGCAAGAGAATTATCAATACTAGCTTGTTTGAGCTGAATCAAGCTATACAACTCTTTCTCCATCTCCTTTAACTGGTCATTCAGCTGCAGCACTAAGTACATCATTTCCTCATGTTTTGTATGGCTTTCCAAGATTTCCTTTGTCTGTGGTTGCTGTAAATGAGGCAAATTGAGCTGTTTCTTGAGGGCTTCTATATCCTCATTCTTCTTCTTGATCAACTGTTCAACAATATTAATATCACTTGGGTCATGGCCCAATTCAATGACCAAGTCTTCCAAGGAATTTATCCTAGTGTCTTCAGCTTGTGAAGAGGCCCTCTCCAATTTGTATTAAGCTGTCACATTGTCCAATGAATCTTGCATCTTGTAAGCAGCCATGGCCTTTGCTGTGAGGGTGGAGTAAATCATTTCTCCAGCCTACTTGCGAAACTCTATCTGATCAATGGGATGAACATCCTTGGCCAACACCTCAAAATTATTCTTCTTGTAATCTGCTGAGGTCTTTGGTTGTTGTACAACGGGCTGCAAAAATGACACTTGCATTTTTCCTTCTTTGATGTCAAAGGCTGAAATCAATCTGTTCTGGTTTAGTGGTGTAAGATTGAGGTGTTTGGCATATGTCTCTGCTTTCAACTTTTCATTCCTCATCTTTATCTCTTTGAATCTATCTTTGATATCCTTTTTCTTGTTAGTTGGCCTGACAAAGGAAGAAACCTCCATAATCTACTGTCTCTCTACCATCTATGTATTGGAGGTTGATGGTTGCTCTGTTTCAGATGATGCAGCCATTTCAGCTATTTCCTTACTTCTCTGCCTCATTTCCTCAATGCCAATTATTTCCTCTAATGCAATGTTCTCTTCCTGTTCAGACACAAGATTCAACTTGGGCATTTTATTTATCTTAAACAGTTCATCTAAAGTCTGCATGGCAGATCTAGATGCCTCCTCTGTGTTCTTCTTTGGATTCTTCTCCACATTGGTTGGGGTCTATATGACAGGAGGAATGTTCATTGGCTCTCGAAATTCCAGAACCTACAGGAAAGAGCTTTGGTCAAATTGCTTTTCTAGATCAGTCAGTGTGTTTTGAACATCCATAAATGTGTTGTCCATATCAATCAATATGTTCTCCTCCCACTCAGTTTGGTTAACAAGCTGTTTAGTGTCAGGTCGCAGGTGGTGGATGTAAGGTCCCAATTTGAACTTGAGTTTGAGCTTGTTTATGACCCCATGAGGGTCATAGTGCCAGATGAAACTATTTCTGAATTTCATTTGTTGAAGTAACCCATCATCCTCTAGTTCAACCTCTCTGTTGTTGCAAATTAATGGGCCCATTTGGTTTTTTACCTTGAATTGTGTTTTCTTCCTAGCAGATAAGAAGTGGACCTCATCAGAATTGGTGATTTGTTTAAAATATTCAAGGGAAAATATCCTGATAGGGAGGTATTTGGGAAACTTATGGGGGCTAGCTCATAGCCATAAATTCTAATCTCAATGTGGTTTTGGTACAAGTACCAATCTCCCACCTTGTTGTTCTTGGCCACTTGTAGTACCCTCTTGATCTCTTGGCTGATTCTAGGTTGAGTAGTTGAAGTTAGCATGTTCGTGATTGGGTACACAATGGAGTCTATGAAGTCTTTGTAGCTGAATGCTATGGAAAACTTCTGGATCAAGGGTGTCCAGTAGATGACTGATCTCTCCTTTCCCTTGGTGTCCAATTATCAGATCGTGACAGGGAAATTGTCTGTCTGGTAAAACAAAAACATATTAAATGACACTGAGGAGTATTTGAAAACTCTTTTAGTGGGAAGTTTGGTGAATTATTCATGCATTCTATCTCCAATGAACAAAGCATAATCATACATAATAGCAGGAGGCTTGCTTGGAGTGAAAATGGATAGGAAGGCCATGATGAAATCATCCACATACTCATCTGATGTGTATCCTAGGATGCATGAGAGCATGGTGATTATGCGCCTGCTAGTCTCTCAAAAAATGGTGGCAGCATAGGGTGGAGTGTTTGTAGGTGTATGGCATTCCTCAATGATGAAATTCTAGAAATTTTTCTTGATTTTGAATGGGTCTAGTGTGAAGTACGGGTCCAACAGGTTTCCAATAGACAGAGGGGTTTGATTAGGGCTCGACTGGATTTGTAACATTTGGTTGATGGATTCAATAGTAATGGTGAATAACAACTGCTGGTTTGGTGCCACAATAGCCCTTTGGCTTGGGAAATAGCAAGCATGACAAAAATGTACAATATCAGGGAATGGGTGAACTTCTGGGAATGTGTACTTGGGTAAATTGGATTAGCAAAGCTTAATGTCATCTACATGGTTTATGAACCTATCGTTACTCCAACAGTGGATTTTCAGAAGGTGGCCTAGAGTAGCAGTGTATTTAATTTGGAAATCTCTATCTGCTAGGTTCAAATGGTTAATGTCTAGGTGAGGGTTGACACAAGTATGACATCCATAGAGGTTTGGGTAGCCATCTTTAGGATAAATGTGGGAATCAGGCTTATACAGACTGAAGTAGCAAGGTTTTGAAAACTTAGGTTTAGTTATAAGCTAATGGCAATTTCTAGGATATGGGTTTAGGTATTTAGAGGGAAATATTCTCAATTCAAGGGAAATTAATTAAATTCAATTACTTTAATGTTTGAATTAACTGTACATACTTGAATTTGAGAGGGTTGTTTCTGGTTTGTTATGAAAATACCTAGAATTTGATGTTTAGACAACAAACTGGTTTTGATGGCGGTTACAGAGGGTAATGTGGCTTTAGGCATGCTATGGATGGCTGAATTGGGCATCCGGGGCATACTCGGCAGGTACTCGGCAGATGAATTTGGTTGCAGAAACTCGGGTTTGCACAAGAAGTCTTGAAAGCTTTCAAAGAGGAAATTGAGCAAAAAGGGGAATAATGGGGGTCTGCATCCTTTTAACCGGCAACGATTAGAATTTGGAACGGAAAATCATAATGAACAGTGATGGTTTTAACTTATGCAGGGAGGTGGTTTAGGGGGCCATGGCACCGCTTTTGCCCATTGGGCGGTATTTTCCCAAGAGCACGTTAGTTGATGCAGTGCTTCCACGTAGCCAAAAGGGGCCCGAGCAAAACCACTCATATCACATGCTCTCGGGCGGGTAAACTTCAGGAGGTGAATGGACGCAATATGGATGCGTGCTGTCAGATTTGGGGGTGACAAATTTGACGATTTTCATGTGGTGAAGTTGCACGGTGGGAAATCGGGGCGAAAATTAGTGGGCCCAGGGGTTAGTTACAATTGATTTGTAATTAATTAATGACTAAGGCGGGGTTAAATTGTAATGGGTAGGTTTGTGAAGTAGGGCCAAGGTTTTGTTAGGAAAATGATATTTGTGGAGTTAATTAATAATGCAAGGGGGGGGATAAAACTTAAGATAAAGGGTTTTATGGGTCTTTTGGGGCTTTTAGTGAAATTTAGGGAAATTAATCAAGGAGAAAGTGATTTTTTTTAATGGGGAAAAGGGGTTTCACACTAGGGAAAAAGGGTTTTTGGGTAGGGGAATGAATTTGGAGGGTGATTTGCTAGGGAATGTGTGAAACCAAGGGGCAAGGGTGAAAATGAAGGGAAAAGGTGTGTTCATAAGAAATGAAGGAGTAAAAGGGGAAATTAGTAAGTATTTAATGGGGGGTGGAATGAAATGAAGGGGAAGTTAACAAAATCAGCTTATAAGCATCCTTTTACTTTCATAACTGCTCCTGCACACTGAAACACATGATTAAACATGATAGATGTTCTTATGTTTCAATCAACTTTGTACTTTTTGCAACATTTCTTCTACTTACCCTAACATTTTTTCTTCACTTTGTTGGGTGCATTTAAGCTAGCAGATTCTTTCCCTTCCTTTTTCTTTTGAAAAGTAAACTATCTACTTGTAACCTTATATCTTCCAATGGATCAGATTAAGCTTATGAGCACATTTTATTTCTCTACCTATCTACTGATCTGCCAAGATTAAACAGTTTGGCCAGATCTTTATTCTCTAACTATAAATAGGAAATTTAAAGCATGAAGTAGTGAATATTAAATAGTCTGAATATCATGGGTTGTGGCATGTATGACAAGCTGTGCACAACCATTATTTTAGATAGTAAATTAAAGAGTATTGGCACTTGGACTTGCACACTTTCATGATCTGTTTTTGTTTGGGGTTCATATTTTTTCATATTTTTTTTATATTTTCTTATTCTTTTTGTGCTTTGATTTTTATTTTAGGACATACCCTCTTCACATTTTTTAATTTTAATATGGAAAACATTTGCAGAAAGCAAAGGTATGTACAATATTACAAGACTTAACCATAGTCAATTCAAAATTATGAGTCCTATTATTATAAGACTCTAACAGAGTACTAAGACTACCTTGCTATCATATAGTCATTGCATAGGGGCGGATCAACCCTGTGCAGCTTCAATCGACTGCCATTGAATTTTCTTGGAAATAATTTTCCATTCAGCTTCGCAAGATGAACTGCACCACAGTGTGTACTTTATTTATGATATAGGGTCCCGACCAATGCATTTGAAACTATTATGAAACCAGCTCATAAAAAGATAGAAAAGATAGATCAAAGCCTTAGAAATAAGCCTCTTCGAGGAGGAAACCTTTTTTACATTGCACAAATGAACAATTTTTAGATGATTCAAATGACAAAACCTCCTCTCTATATATAGGAGTCTAAGGGGTCACAATATAACCAAGCCGTCCTAACAATAATAATATAATGGCACAAAATAATGATAGAGGGATTCTATGGGGCGCAATAATAACAATATGGGGACAATAGGGGCACAACAATAATAATAAGGGATACAACTACGATAGTAATGGGGGAATCACTAGTATTATAGGGACCTAGCATGGCCCTCTCCTTCAAAAAAGTATTATCCTCAAAGTTTGAGTAGTTATGGATGCTTCTATGTAGAATTCTCATCCTCCCATGTGAAATATTCAGTAGATAAGTTCTTCCACTTGATGAGATACTCTAAAATTGATCGATTTCATAGTTTTCAAGTTCTTATTTCTATGACTGCTTCTGGTTCCAATATAATTATTCCTTCCTCGTCAAGTTTTGGCAACATTGTTTGAACTAGGAGCTTGTTGCCTATATCCTTCTTTAAACATGAAACATGGAAAAATGGGTGCACTCGAGAAGCTGCAGGAAGCTTCGATTTGTATGCCATAGTAGTAATATTTTGCAACACCTTGTATGGACCATAATACTTTGGTGATAATTTATTATCCTTCTTAGCTTGATTGAGGGACATTTGTTTATATGGTTGTAGCCATAGGAATACCCAGTCACCTACATCAAAACTTCTTTTGCTGCAATGTTGATCTTCCTATTGTTTCATTCTATTCTGCGCCAACATGAGGTTATCCAATAAGAGTTGGAGAACTTGTCGTTGATGCTCGATGTGATGTTACGCTGCTTGAACCTTAGAATTTTCTCTTAAATATGATGTGATGGATGGTGGATGATATCCATAAAGTGCCATAAATGAGGTTATTTTTGCTAAAGTATGGAAGGAATTGTTATACCACCATTCAGCCAGAGGCAACCATTTGACCCATTTTGTCTGTTTATCAGATATAATTCAATGAAGATATCCTTCCAAACATTTGTTTACTATCTCAGTTTTCCCATCAGATTGAGGATGATAAGATGAGCTATGAGCTAACTGAGTACCAAGACAAGAAAATAATTCTATCCAAAAAATTCCAGCGAAAATGGGATCTCTGTCACTTACAATAATCTTCGGGTTTCCATGTAGCTTTTGAATTGTTTCCATAAATGCAGTAGAAAATGTACTGGCTTTAAATGGATGTGATAATGCAAAAAAGGGTGCATACTTGGTAAGTCCATCAACTACCACGATGATGACACTCTTTCCCTCAGACTTGGGTAAACCTGTGATAAAATCCATTGAAACCTCCTCCCAACATTGGCTTGGAATGGATAAAGGTTGTAATAGACCTGGCTTATTAATTGTTGCAACTTTATATTGTTGGCAAACCAAACATTCCACCACAAACTTTTGAATATCCAATTTAAGGTCATCCCAAAAAAATTCCACAATAAAGGTTTTTGTGAAGTCTGGCATAGCTAAGACCAGTGCTTGGTACATTGCCTCTTTAAGATGTTCAAAGGCCTTTGTTGCTTCCGGAGTCCATGAAAATGCATCTTTCTTCAATAATGTTGTTAGAGGTGCTGCTATTCTCCCATAATTCTTAACAAAATTGCGATAATACCCTGTCAATCCGAGAAATCCTTGCAGATGCTTTATGGATGTGGGGATTTTCCATTCCTTAATGGCTTTAATTTTTCTAGGGTCTACCTTAACACCTTCATGAGATACAATACGACCCAGATATTCCACCTCTTGTACCCCAAAGAAACATTTGGATCTTTTTGCATATTATTGTTTCTCCTCCAATAGTTTGAGCACCCTGTCAACATGTTGAACATGATCCTTCCAAGACTTGTTGTAGATTAGTA
>APFE030210537.1:657-19171 GCA_000404065.3 Pinus taeda
TTTCAGTCCATGGTATTGGATGCTTCAGCATGTATAAATATGTATTGTAACATTGAAAGGAACATAATGAAAAATCAAGCTGGTAGTCCCGGTTTTGGGATCTAGTGGGAAATATCTGTGTATACGTGTTTTATGTGTTATACTCTCGCATTTTTATTTTTCCTATGATTTAGAATTCGTATGCAAGTAATTTATGTACAGGGTTAAAAACCTACAGTTCCGCCATTGAAATTTTTCCAGGTAAAACATTGAATATCAACAAAAACTTGGAAAAATCACAACAGGGAGAGATAACCAAAATCTTACAAAAACATTCTACTGCATTTGCATGGGAATATACTAATATGAAAGGTATTGACCCTAAGACTTGTATTCATCACATCTATATGGAGGAAAATAGTAGACCAATCAGACAACCTCAAAGAAGGATGAATCCAAACCTTATGGAGATAGTAAAAGAAGAGCTCCAAAAACTACTCAATATAAACTTCATTTATCCAATTTCAGATAGCTGATGGGTTTCTCCTTTTGTTATAGTACCTAAAAAGAATTGTAAATGGAGAGTATGCATTGATTACAGGGAATTGAATAAAGCAACCTTGAAGGATCACTTTCCTTTGCCCTTTATCGATCAGGTATTAGATACACTAGCAGGCAAAAAGTACTTCTCATTCTTGGATGGTTTTAGTGGCTATAATCAAATTCAGGTAGCATCTGAAGATCAGGATAAGACCACATTTACTTGTCCATGGTGAACTTTTTCTTGTAGCTTCATGTTCCGGATTGTCCATAGTTTCAACTTTTTCTTATCGAGTGCTTCCTGTTGGATTATGTAATGCACCCGCAACATTCCAAAGAGCAGTACTAGGAATTTTTTCTGATTTAATCCATGATTGTCTAGAGGTTTATATGGATGATTTTACAGTTTATGGTGACTCATTTGAAGAAGCATTAGAGAATTTGGAAAAAGTACTTATAAGATGTGAAGAGACAAATCTTTCATTAAGTCATGAAAAATGTTTTCTGATGTTTACTGAAGGTATTGTTTTGGGACATCACATTTCAGGAGATGGAATTAAATTTGATAGATCAAAAGTTGAAGTCATCTCCAAGGTGCCTATTCCAAATTGTCAAAGAGATGTTAGAAGTTTTCTAGGATTTACTGGATACTATAGAAGATTTATAAAATTCACTAAATACATCTCCACTCTTAAACTCTTACAAAAGACTGTGGAATTCAATTGGATCCTTAATTGTCAAAGCCTTGAAACTTTGAAAACAAGGATACTGAAGACCTATCTAAGAGGACCAAATTGGAAACTCCTTTCCATATTTTTACAGATGCCTCAGATACACTCTAGGATTCGTTTTTGGGTCAAAAGGATTTATCCTTATACCATTTATTATACCAGTAAAAAAATTTGACTCCCATTGAGTAATTATACTGTGACTGAAAAAGAGTTCTTAGCTGTTGTTCATGCAATCAATAAGTTTAGACATTATATAACAGGCTATGAAACTTTTATCCATACTAATCATTCTGCTATTAGATATCTAATGAACAAACATGTTACTAATGGCAGAGTTACAAGGTGGCTCTTACTGTTACAAGAATCAATATTACTGTGTTGGATAGACCAGGGAAACAAAATACAGTAGCTGATTTCTTGTCTAGGATCCAAAATACTAAAGAAGATTCTCGTGTAGAGGATAAGTTTCCTGATGAATATTTGTTTGTAGTAGCTACTAAGACTCCTTGGTATGCAGATATTGCTAACTATTTGGTTACAGGGAAACTACCTCCACATCTATTTCCTATTGAAAGAAGAAAGATTATTCAGGAGAGTTCAAAATATTCATGGATTTCTAACGAATTGTTTAAAAGAGGGCCAGATTTTTTGATCAGAAGATGTGTTAGGGAAGATGAAATACCTAACATTCTCAAGGCATGTCATGATGAACCATGTGGCGGACACTTTGCTGACAAAAGGATGGCATATAAAATCCTTTCTTTAGGATATCATTGGCCTTCCCTCTTCAAAGATACAAAACAATATGTCAAAAGGTGTGACAACTGCCAAAGAGTAGGGAAACCGACTCTTTCAAATGAAATGCCATTACAGCCATAGCTACTCGTCGAACCCTTTAGCAAATGGGCATTAGATTTCATTGGACCTATTAATCCACTATCTAAACAAAAGAAGTATATATTGGTATGTACTGATTATGTCACTAAATGGGTAGAAGCCAAAGCATTACTTTCTGCTACTGAAAATTCAGTTGTTAGTTTTCTTTATGAAGATATTTTTACTCGCTTTGGTGTCCCAAGAGAAATTGTGACAGATCAGGGAAGTCAATTTACATCCAACATGGTGGAGAAGCTGATGGAAAAATACAGAATCAAGCACAAGAAATCTACTCCTTACCATCTACAAGCAAATGGCCAAGTGGAGTCTATAAACAAAGTTATTGAAAGCATCATCACCAAAATTGTTCATCTACACAGAAGAGATTGGGCAGAAAGGCTTCCTGAAGCCTTGTGGGCCTACATAACTACATGGAGAAATACAACAGGACATTCCCCCTATGAACTTATTTATAGGAAAGAAGTCCTGCTCCCCATTGAGTTCCAAGTCAAAACCTTCAAGATGGCAGTTCAGTTGGGGATGGATCTATCGGAATCCCAAAAACATAGAATAGAGCAGTTGAATGAGCTAGATGAGATCAAACAAGAAGCAATCCTAAGAACTGATCTAGTTCAATATCAAAGAGCTAAGTGGCATGACAAATACATCAAAGAGAAAAAGTTTCAAGAAAGATACTGGGTATTGCTATTTGATTCTAAGTTTAAAGACTTTAAAGGCAAATTTCAGACTCATTGGCTTGGGCCATATGAGATTGACAAAGTCTTTAGCAATGGAGCGGCAAGAATCAAGACCATTGATGAATCTCAAACTCCTCTTATTGTGAATGGCCATAGATTAAAGATCTATCATAAGCCACTCTCAAAAGAGGAATTTGTCAAAATGTTTCAAGATAATTCTGCATAGGGCTGGTGAAGAAGAATCGTTCTTCTCCACCAGCCTGCCTTGTTTTTTCTTGTAAAAAAAAATAAAATAAAATAAAATAAAATAAAATTTTGTATCAGCCTGAAAACCAATCACTGATTGGCAACCTTATACCGAAAATGTAGGGCGAAAATCAGGAATTCCTGACACCCTATATTTTCCAAAGAAATTTTTCTCTCTCTCATTTTTCATTCCATTCCACCTCATTCTCATTCCACTCCATCTCATTTCCATTCCACATCACTTCATTTCAACTCCATTTCATTCTATTAATAAAAGTTTTTATGACCATTTTCCATCCAATCAGCCATCGTTTATACATCTCATTCAGTGATAAGCTTGTTGGGTTAGTTTCCGCAGCTAAGGTCAGTTTCTGCAGCTAAAGTCAGTTTCCGTAGCTGCTCACTAATTCGCAGCCAGTTGGGTTTCTGCAGCCACCACTCTGTTTTTCAAAATAAAAAAATAAAAAAATTTACAGTCAGATGTCAGTTCAGCAATCATGAAATCAAATGCAGGTATGAGGATATATTATAAAGACATAAGGCATTCAAAAGCACCAACGAGGAGCAATTGATTGAAGACTGAGGAAAAATGACAAGAATTCCAAGGTATGAACAAAACTTTATTTCAAATGGAATTCTAACACATTTTTGCATAGTTATTAAATCACAAGCTCAACTATATGCAATGATTAAACGAAATTGACTCTATAACCATTTCATTCCATGCCATTCCTCCATAAGCCAGGCATTTATTTTCCAATGGTCTTATGATTAATTCCCGGATTTAACTCAAGTTTGGAAATATTCTCACACTCCATTTGTCATTATGAATCATGGTTGATTTGACTACGGCTTCTTTCAGCCGCACAAAATCCGTAGCCGTTTTATAAACGTGCTTACGTCCATTCTAAAGCTACCCAATTTTAAAAATTGCCGGATGCACCTTCTCTCCTACTGTTCTATTGACCTCACGACTTCATTTCCACCATGCTCACATAAGCCTTCACCCCATTTGTTTCTATGTTCCGCTTCATTCCGTGTACCTATTCTCTGATATCCGCTTATAGTTGCTGGTCTCCTTCATAAACCCTGACCATCTCTGCTAATTCAGACGAGTTTTAAAGAACAAAAGGAAGGATGGGACAACTGTTGAGGGCAGAACCAGAGGGACCCAAATTTATTGAAGGATATCTACAAGTGAAAGATATATTGAAGAAGGCCAGGTGGTTACGTTTTATCCAGAAATTCAAAGGCTACCATAGGGATGTTACAAAGGCCTTTGCAAGGTCTTTTGACGGACTAGAGGTGGAAATTGGAGACCTAAAATTCACAGTAACTGAAGCGTCAATAGCAGCTTCCACAAAACTTCCCCAGGGAGGTGAACGCTGGTTTAAGAACCGGAGCATTGGTGATGAAGCTTGGAGAGTGATCTTATGTGACCCAGGTATGAATGTCACCGTTTTCAAAAAGGGAATTCCTGTTCATGTTTTAAAAGAAGAATGGGCTAGCTTATTGTTAGTTATTCAAAAATTTATCACTTGTGAGGGATGTTTTGGAGCAATGTACATGTATCATGCACGTCTGTTAATGAATTTCCTAGACAACCAAATCCTTAATCTGCCATACTTTTTACTAAACAGTTTGAAAAAGATGTGTGTAACCGTCCAAAAGCATCTGGGGGACGTAGAACCATATTTGTATCACCATGGTCTCGTAAAAATCTTGATAGAAAAACAATTAAAGGAGAAAAGGGATACTTGGGAGAAATTTTTAATTAGAAATTTCTTTGAAGAACCCCAAGAAACCCCTGAAGGCAGTACATCAAAAAGAAGTAGAAGAAAGAGAACAAATGATAAAACTCAAAGCCCTCCTACTAACACAGTTGAGAGAAAAGAAACACTGTCTAAAAGGGGGAAGCAAAAGACTCCTACTAACACAGTTGAGAAAATTAGTAGAGAAGAAAGATTGTCTAAAAGGAGGAAGGAAGAGTCTGAGGGTAAAAAGCCAACAAAATCAAAGGAGAAAAGAAGCATTGAGGCTGTGCATCAAACCCCTTCCTCAGAAGAAGACCATCAAGTATTGTATGAGAGATTAGTTCACCTTCAAGAACAGTCAGCTATGGCCAAAAAGAAAGGGAAAGGAAAATGTAAGGAAAAAGAGAGTAGTCTGCAATATGTAAGAAGAAGCAGCAGGCTTAAGGGAAAATGGAGAAAAGCACAAACGAAAGGACCCCATTTTGTTGATTTGGGAGAAGGAACACCTGAACAAACTCCAGCTGGCAGTAGTCCACCTCATTCTCAGCCAAATGTTGAAACTAGTCCTCAAGATGATGACATGAGTCCTTTTCGGCCAGAATTTGAAGTCAATTCTCCTCCACAGCATTTTGGGGACAGCCCCAGGAAAATGACACCCAAAATAGATCCAAGGCAGCAACAGGTGTATGATTACATAGAATCCTTAGAAAGAACAACCACGGGTCCCAACACTTCATCCACTCAGCCTCACATAGCACAAGAAGCCCTAGTCCAATCGTTGAAACAAGAAATCTTTGAGTTGGAGGTTTTAAATCGACATATTAAAAATGAAAATTAAGCACTCAAAGAGCAGATTAGAGTAAACAAGATCATCCATGACAACACTATGCTACACCTGGGACTATGACACAAAAAGAACAGAAAATTGAAGAAGAAATGTAAGAAGATAAGTAGAGCACTGATTAATCTTAAATTCATATGCTTGATGAAGAAGCCCAGGATGTTAGTAGCACCAAGAAAGAGAGGAAGAGGGCTAGATGTACTGGCAGAAGCTTCAGAACATATGATTTGAAGGGGAGATAGTCCAAATTTTGGTTGCATGAGGACATGCAACACCTTCACAGTGGGGATATGTTGAGTTCCAAAACTGCATCTTTCCTACACCTTTTTCTAGCTTCTTCCCATTCATCTGAACCTCCTAAGTCATCAGTATCATTACATATTAGTTAAAAAAAGGGCATTTAAAGTGGTTTCTTGACTATGTGTTTGTGTTGCTATTTGAACTAGATTTTTGTTTATAAGCTGCGGAATCTTGTCACTTTCCGCAGCCAACCCAACTTTCTGCAACTGTTTTGTCAAAGTCTATATTATAGGTGTCTTCAGGTGAATCGAGCCACATGGGCAAGTTGCAAACGATGTGGACATTGACCGAGTCCTATTGGCTCAGTCGAATTCATCAGAAGAGGTCATAGTCAACAGTGGGCAAAGCGGTGGTCAACTTAAGAGTCCTACGGTGATAAAACTCTGTTTTTCACCACGTGAAGCTTTGCGTGGTTGTTCCTAGATCTCAGGGGACAATTTAACACATGTGGACTGCTCCATGAACCAGATCCAACAACCACCCTCCAAAGATTGAATCTTCACGGCAACCATAATGCTAAATATCAGGACGTGGTTGTTTACGTGTCTTTTATCAACGCAGAATGTAGGAAAATAGTTATGTCATCCTCTGTATAAATAATGCATTCTCATACGCATATTAGTTAGCTTTTTGGTAATGTAATTCTGACTGTAAACAAATGCACTGTGCCATAACTTTATCTTTGTGTTATGACTACATTTTAATACATGAGAAGACTCTGTTTCTGAGCTCAATTCGTGGTTGATCGTTCCTGCACAAGCCGAGGTCTTATTTATTATTGTAGAGTTTCATGCTTTATTTCTTTATGTTCCTTATGCCATAATCATTCACTTGTATGTATATCACATTTCTTATGGTATTAACGTTTGAAAGCTGTCCATAGCTTTTCACATTTTATATGTTGTTAACTGATCAGTGCTTTTGTTTCAGATTACAATAGGCAGCCCGGGCATTTGCACATTGTTTTCTAATGACTAATGACATGGAATTGTTCTTGTCCTTCTGCTGATTCATTTCCTTTAGTTTTTAGTTCCAGCACTGTGTTATTTATTTTAGTTTTGCTCATTTACTCTTCTGCAAGATAGATATTAAATTACTCATGTCATTTTCAGTTATCTCGTAAAGCCAGAGCGAGTTGAATGGTGGAGGGATTGAAGTATGAATGCGTTAGTTGATATTAGTTTATTTTTCTGCAAGTTAGTTATTGAATTGCTCATGTCATTCTCAGTTACCTCCTAAAGCCAGAGTGAGTCGAATGTTGAGGGATTGAAAGTATGATTGCATAGTTTGATATTAGTTTATTTTTCTGCAAGTTAGTTATTGAATTGCTCATGTCATTTTCAGTTACCTCCTAAAGCCAGAGCGAGTCGAATGGTGAGGGATTGAAGTATGAATGCGTAGTTTGATATTAGTTTATTTTTCTGAAAGTTAGTTTTTGAATTGCTCATGTCATTCTCAGTTACCTCCTAAAGCCAGAGCGAGTCAAATGGTGAGGGATTGAAGTATGAGTGTGTAGTTTGATATTAATTTTATTTTCTGCAAATTAGATATTATATTGCTCAAGTTGTTTATGATTACCTCCTAAAGCCAGAGCGAGTCAAATGGTGAGGGGTCAGAATATGAGTTGATGTAATGTGATTTTAGTTTATTTTGCTTGCAGTTCTTGGATTTCTTTGAGTTCAATTTTTCTTATATTTTCATGGCAGCAAGGATACTGGTTTCATGGTCACTAGCTCACTGTTGTTTAAATAGAATAGTGGCACATTTTCACTCTCTTTCAGGAATTAGTTTCATCATTAAATGTTTTAAAACCTTTTTTTTTTAAAGTTTGAAGTTTTGGAAATCATTTTAAAGGACATCATTGCCTTGAACATTTATATCATACTTGTCTTTTAGAATTTCCATCTCACATTAGGCAATATTAGTAGAATAAACCCAAAACAAAACAAAAACTCAAAAACGACAAAAAAATAAGAAATAGGTTATCTTGCACATATAGTGCGCCGCACTTCAACAGTTTATGACTCCCGGATTGACAATTAATACAACAATTTAGGACACTCTAAATTGACCAAACACCTGTCCGAGCTTTTGAATATGGTTTCCATCCAGTTCCATAGGCTTTCTGTCCAGTTACAAATATTGAGGAGGTGATTCATGGATTCCTCCTCATTTTGACACAGGGGGCAGCGTGAGGGCCCTATGAATCGTTTCTTCCGAAGGTTCTCCCATGTGAGAGTTCTTCTATGCATCAAGAGCCAAAGAAAGGTTTTAATCTTCGGCCATAATTTAGCATCCCATACTCTATTAAACCAATTGACTTTTTCCCTTTGGCCTCTTTCTTCAATACAACCTCTTGCTTCTTTGAGGGAGAAATTACCCCCCTCGAGTGTTAGAACTTCACTATGCATCATTTTTGCTATATATTTTGACACCATTTCACCCTTATAACTATCATTAGAAAGAATCCCATCATCATCTTCAGTCATTTTACCCCAAGGTATACAGAGACCTCTTCTTTATTATATGTTTAATCTGTTTTGCATTTAATTCCATAATACTCTTATGTTTTATCATTAATTGAAGTGTATCATTGCTAACACAAGTCCAAAGATCGCAGATAAGTACATGCGGCCATTGCTGAAACAGCTGACTCAGTTGCTGAAACAGTTAATGCAGTTGCTGAAACAGCTGACTCAGTTGCTAAAACAGTTAATGCAGTTGCTAAAACATCCGTCAAGCACGCGAATTCCGTCAAGCGTAATTCGCGATTCTGGAAGAAGCTTTTTGTGGAATAGCAGCAGCAGTATGAGGACATGATTACCTGGATCAGCCTGAAGATAGCCATTTTGTTATCTCTGTTGTAACAGTACCTTTTTCTGAAGAACAGAAACCTTGTTTTAAGGAAAAGAACACATTCAAGATAATATGGATTCACTCTTATGTAAATTGAAAATGATGGCTCCTCTTTAAAAAGAGGAGACATCATCATTAAGGGGGATCAGTGATTGTAAACGAGGGGAAGCACATTGTGTGAACGGGAGCTAGTCTCCCTCTGTAATGTATCAGTTACTTTGACAGATGAATAAATTCTTCTTTTGAGCATTCCAAGTTAGTTCTTTCCCCGGGGAATCTTGTGAGAGGGAAAGGGCCCGCCTTCCTCACAAGATTCACCCTTGATTCCTGTATTTTGCTTAACTCTTTGTGTGACTTGCATTTTACTTTAATTCTGCTGTTGGACACTTGATTACACAGTACAGTGATACTCTGCTCTCTTGATACTGCGTGTATTGAGTGCATTTTGAGAAATCTGTCTCTATTGTTGGATGAATGAATGATGTCGGGAAGCAGGTGCTGAAGATTCCTGTATAGAGGAATAGGGTCCTGCCCCATTACTTATCTCCCTGTGTCTATGGTGTGGTTAGAAGCAAGAGGACAAGTGCTGAAGGTTCCTGCTCGTAGGAATAGGGTCTTGCTCTCTTGAAATTACTTTCCTTATAGTGTGATTAAGTGTCAGGCATTAGGTGCTGAAGTTCCCTACTAAGGAATAGGGTCCTATTCCTGCTATGGTTGATTTGTTTCTCTCTTCGCAGGTTGGCTTTCCTTTGTTGTAATTGCAGTAGAGAAATTGTTTCTGCTATAACTAAATCAACCTCAGCCTTGATTAAGTAGAGTGCAAATCAGTAGATTGGTGAGACTAATAATTGTGTGTTCTCCTTTTACTACAACCTTGTTTCTGCTTTTGAAATTGAGCATATCCAGTGCGTGATTATCTTTGAAATAAAAAGACTTCCTCGGGTTGATAATTTATGTGGAGCTTGAATTGCGAAGCAATTAAAGCGACCAACATTTTGGCGCCGTTGCTGGGGAAGGTAATTATAGGTTTCAAAAGCATTTTCATACTAAATGTGCAGATTGTATGAGAGGACGCGGAAACCCGAAGAAAACTAACCCCACAGGTGGCAAGGGCTGGGGAGGAAGAAAAACTTTTATCGACGAAATCGTATCAAAGGCTGAATCATCACAGAGATTAAGCTCTCGGAAATCAAAACTTCAGCACTCCCCACAGTCAGATTACAAGACAGAGGAAGTTGTGGGCCCTGAAAATATAGAAGAGCCGGCATTCAGTGCTGGAGAGTCAGAGGAAAGTATTAGTAGATCAGCGGAGTACATTGAGGAAATAGTAGAAAGCGTTGGACGACCGGTAGAAAACATCGAAGAGCCAATAGAATATCCTGACGATCGAGCAAGTGCAGTAGGAGAGCCAACAATGGAAGGAAACAATGATGGTCTCTTTGGCGGAGGACGAATAGATCCCGAAGAAGAAAGAAGGGATGAAAATTCCCTCTCTACCTTGGGATTCCCCATCAGTGACCTCCCTGCAGGAACAATGAAAAATATTCCATTGTCTGCTTTACCTAACTTTCATGGTTTATCCTCTGAAGATCCGGATGAATTTCTTTTTGAATTTGATATATTATGCAGAAGTTATGACTATGTTACTAATGCTCAAAAGTTGAAACTGTTTCCAGCCACCTTAAAAGGGAATGCCTTGAGATGGTTTATGAGCCTTGGAAGTCAGGTAATCACAACATGGGAGCAGAAGAAACAAAAATTTCTGCTTAAATATCAAGACTATTGCCGGACGAGAGAAAAGAAGGATGAACTATTTAATATGGCACAAAAGCCGGATGAAAGTCTGGAAGACTATATAGAAAGGCTGCAGTACAACACACAGAGATCTGATCATCCGGACATCAGTAAGGAAATTCGCAAAACAATACTACTTAGAGGGTTAAGGGATGTTTGTTTAAATATGTTGAACATGCTTGCCAAGGGAGATATATCTAAGGAATCATATGATGAGATCTGCGAACTTGCTAAAAGGTGCTCTAGGGGAGCTGCAAGAAACAGAACAAGAGATTCCACCTATTCAAGAGTACAGAAATCAGCCAATGGAGGAGCAACAAGAGCTGAAATAGGTAACTTACTTGAAGAATTTAAAACTGAGATGTTAAGCTCTTTTGCTTCACAAATTGACACTTTGCAGGTTAAGAAGAAGAGGTCGAAGCAGAAGCAACTCTGGCTGTCTTTTGCCCAAAGTGCAGAGACAAACATCCACTAAGGGAATGCCCAATGGATAAAATACCGATCTGCACCATTTGTGAGAAAGATCATGAGACACAACAATGTCCATCTCTGCCAGGAATAAAAGCAGCATTATAGCCAACGGAGGAAGAAGCTGAAGCAGTTTATCTGCTGACTCAAAGGAGACAATGGCAACCAAAAGGACAAGGTATGAACTCTAGCATGCCATTTAATCGTTGGAACAATTATTCTGCTTTTGGCCAAACAAATTACCCTCCCTTCAACCAAATGCAGTACCCACCCTTTAATCAAATGAGTTTCCCAACCATGCAGCAAATGCAAAACCCTCCCTTTGTTGATCCTTCAATGTGGACTCCTTGGCCCCCACAGCAGCCATCTTCTTTCAACCCTTGGAATTCAAATTGGAGAAGTCAACAACTCCCGTATCCAAATCAATTCCCTCAATTCCAACAACCACTTCCTCTACCATCAAATATCCCATCAAACAACCAAATGAGACCCCAGCTACCTGTGTAACCAAATCCTAACCCCAATAATAAAGTTGTGCAAGTTATTGATATCCAGAATCAGTCTATATTTCCTACTATGCAATGTAATGATATTCATTTGAGATCTGGAAAAATAGTAGAACCTATTATTAATGACATAATTCCTTCTGATTCGGATAAAAGCAAAATTGAGAAACATAAAGAAGCACAGCAACCTTCTAACAAGAATGATGAAATAGCAGAACCACCATTCCCTGAGCGTCTGGTTTTAACCAGAACTATTGAAACACCTGCTTTTAACTTTCTAGGGGAATTGCAAAACTTGTATATTAAAATTCCACTTTTACAAGCATTAAAAGATGTACCAATTTATGCCAGAACATTAAGGGATATTTGCGTTAAGAAACCTGGTAGGAAAACTAAGGATCCCCTTACAGTACATGTGATGGGAGACTTGTCTGCATTAATGTCTGGAAAAGCCCCTCCTGTGAAATATGGTGACCCTGGTCACCCTACTGTCACAGTTCAGATTGGTAAAACAATGATTCCCCGAGTTCTGGTAGACTTAGGTGCTGCAATTAATATAATGACCCTTGAAACTTCACAATTGCTACAGCTGAATAACACAATCAGAGATACACCCACCATCTTAGAGTTGGCTGACCGTTCTACAATTAAACCTGAAGGAGTCGTTGAGGATCTACTTATTTCAGTTGAATCCTGGAAATACCCAGCTGACTTCGTTGTATTGCAGACGAAAACAAAGCTGGGGGGACACCCCTTAATTCTAGGAAGGCCATGGCTGGCCACAGCTAATGCTTTTATCAGTTGCAGGTCTGGCTCAATGACGATCTCTAATGGTTATGAAACAAAACAGCTTACTCTTTATCCCCACGCCACACCAGTAGTTAATAATGAAGATTCTATATGGATGGAGTATGATGATAATGCTGTTCAGCCTATTTTAACCATTGGGCAAGCTTTAACTCTAAAGGACAATACAGAGGATGAAATAATTAATAATTTTATTTGTGAACCTTCTTCCGTCATTGCCGAAACACACAATCAATTAATTGCAATTTTTGAAACTGATGTGCAAGAAAAAATTGAATCTGAAGATTCATCTCAGAGTTTAACCACAACCTCATCTAAAAGTGTGACAGTTGAAATTGAACCCGGCAAAACATTAAACATAAATCCTGATTTAACAGATGCTGAAACACATCAATTAATGAAGTTATTGCATGAATATAAGGAGGCATTTGCATGGGATTACACGGATATGAAAGGCATTTCTCCTGAATTATGTACTCATCGAATTTACATTAAAGAAGGATGCTGACCTGTTTGTCAACCCCAAAGACGAATGAACCCTAATCTACGAGAAATTGTTAAGGAAGAACTTCAAAAATTGCTTAATGCAGGATTTATTTATCCCATATCTGACAGTGAATGGGTTTCCCCATTAGTAATTGTCCCTAAGAAAAATGGGAAATGGAGAGTATGTGTCGACTATAGAGCTTTAAATAAAGCTACTCAGAAGGACCACTTTCCTTTACCTTTCATTGATCAAGTGTTGGATAGTCTAGCGGGGAAGAAATTCTTTTCTTTTTTGGATGGGTTCAGTGGGTATAATCAGATAAGAATTGCACCCCAAGACCAAGATAAGACCACCTTCACCAGCCCCTGGGGAACGTTTGCTTATAGAGTTCTTCCATTCGGGCTATGTAATGCACCAGCAACTTTTCAAAGAGCTCTTATAGGAATTTTTTCTGATATGCTAAATGATTCTATGGAAATATTTATGGATGATTTTACCCCTTATGGTGTGTCTTTTGAAGATTCATTACAAAACCTTGAAAAAGTACTTAAAAGATGCATACAAGCTCACCTCGCCCTAAGTACTGAAAAATGCCATATGATGATGAACGAAGGAATAGTGCTTGGACATTTTATTTCATTTCAAGGTATTCAGGTAGATCCATCTAAAATATTGGTCATTCAGAATCTTTCTGTTCCTAAAACTCAAACTGATGTGAGAAGCTTTCTAGGGCATACTGGATACTACAGAAGATTTATCAAAGATTTCTCTAAAATAGCTTCCCCATTATTTGTCTTGCTCATGAAAAACGCTGAATTTAAGTGGACTAATTCTTGTCAGAAAGCTTTTGAAGAACTCAAGCATCAGTTGTCTACTGCCCCTATTTTGAGGGGGCCTGATTGGAACCTCCCGTTTCACATATCTTCTGATGCTTTAGACATCGCAATCGGAGCTGTTTTGGGACAAGAGGAAAATCATCTTCCTTATGCTATATATTTTATCAGCAAGAATATGACCCCTGCAGAGCTTAACTATACAATTACCGAGAAAGAATTTCTTGCAGTAGTTTATGCCATTAATAAATTCCGACACTATATTACTGGTTATTCTACTTTTGTGCACACTGATCATTCAGGTATTAAATACTTAATGAACAAGTCTGTCACAAATGCTAGAGTTACCAGATGGCTATTATTGTTGCAAGAATTTGACATCACAATTGTAGATCGGCCTGGGAAAGAAAATGTGGTGGCTGACTTCCTTTCTCGGTTAAAAACTGATAATGATATCCCAGTTGATGATTCTTTTCCTGATGAGCATTTATTTGCAGTTTCTACTCACTCTCCATGGTATGCAAATATTGCTAATTATTTGGTTGCAGGAAAATTACCATCGCACCTGTCATATAGAGAAAAGAGAAGAATTGTTCAACAAAGTGCCAGGTACAGCTGGATAAATGGGTGTCTTTTCTACACCGGGCTTGACCAGGAAATCCGAAGGTGCATCAGAGAAGATGAAGTGTATGACATATTGAAAGCTTGTCATGATGGCCCTTGTGGAGGGCATTTCGCTGATAAGAGAACAGCACATAAAATTCTGAGGATGGGCTACTATTGGCCCTCATTGTTTAAAGATGCAAAGAAATATGTAAGGGCTTGTGACAGCTGCCAGAGAATGGGTCAACCCAATCATAGAGATCAAATGCCATTAAACCCCCAGGTAGTTTCTAAACCATTTGAAAGATGGGCCTTGGATTTCATAGGACCCATTAACCCTCCATCCAATCAAAGAATCTATATACTAGTCTGTACAGACTACATGACTAAATGGGTGGAGGCCAAAGCACTTATTAGAGCCAATGAAGAGGCCGTCCTAGCTTTCTTATTTGAAGAAATCTTCACTAGATTTGGAATTCCTAGAGAGCTAGTTACTGATGGAGGACCTCCATTCAATTCTCATGGTTTCAAATCTACCCTTCACAAGTATCATATTCAACATAGAATGACTACACCATACCACCCCCAGGCCAATGGGAAGGTGGAAAGCATAAACAAAGTCTTAGAGGCCATTCTAACTAAGACAGTGAAGGACAATCGGAAGGATTGGTCCCAAAGGCTCCCTGAGGCATTATGGGCTTACAGAACTACTTGGAGAAATACTACAGGTTTTTCTCCCTATGAATTGGTTTACGGTAAAAATGCTGTTTTTCTTGTGGAATTTGAAATTAAAACTCTAAGAACTGCTTTAGCTGTTAATCTTGATTTAACTGATGTGCAGACAGCTAGGCTGCAGCAGCTTTTGGAGTTGGATGAAAAAAGATTAGATGCCATCCATCAAACAAACATGATACAGCAACAAAGGATGAGATGGCATGACAAAACTATCAAACACAAGCAGTTCCAAAAAGGTAATTGGGCCTTACTGTATGACTCTCGGTTTGAAAACTTTCAGGGTAAGCTACGTACATGTTGGCTTGGACCATATGAAGTAGATGTTGTTTTCCCAAATGGAACGGTAAGACTTTTAACAATTGATGATGCTAAAACACCTCTGCTAGTCAATGGCCATAGGCTCCGTTTATATCAATGCCCTGTTTCTAAAGAAGATTTTAAAGCTGCTTGCATGACTGATATTCATTATCTTGTTCTAGGGGAATCTTCTGCCCCTCACAATATTTAATTTTCTGCACTATATTTCTAGTAATAGATTAGATTTAGTACTAATAATCCCTGCCAAGGATTGGTATATTATAATTGAATTTTGCAGATTCTGGAAAAAGCTCATTAAGGAAGGACAGATTCATCATGAGAAGATCTGAAGCTTCAACACAGAAGTTGCTTCCATCATGTTACCCTATTTTTCTATCAACACCCCTCCATTATTTTCATTAGCCCATTATTCCCACCCCTACCATCCCTGAAATAGATCCCTTCAATTAGTGTTTCCCATTCCTTACTACTAAAATTATCCCCTAGTAAACATTTTCCCCATTGGTTACGGATCTAAGTCATTTATTTTTCCGTTGCTGAAACACCTGTTTCAGCAATGTATCGTTGACTTTTCCCGTTGCTGAAACACCTGTTTCAGCAACGTATTGTTCATTTTTCCCGTTGCTGAAACACCTGTTTCAGCAACCTGTCGTTCATTTTTCCCGTATCGTTCATATTTTTCCCCCGTTGCTCAAACACCAGTTTCAGCAACCTGTCATCGTAAAACATTATGTCTCTTCGCGGTTACATAAGTTTTTGTTCTCCATGACTATACTTCAGATCCTTTCGGTGAAAAATTATTCAGCAATGACCAGATCTAATTACACTTCTGTTCTAAACCTCAGAAAAATTAATAGACTCTTCCACGCACATTAAAGTTAGCTTTCGAAGCAATCGACACTTCAAATTATTAAAAGGTAAAAATATAAGGTATGAGGTTTTAATGTAATTCAGTTAAAGTATATTAAAGAGAGGATTTCATTCACAATGATTACAGATCTTCACACGCCTAATCATTATTACACCGTACGTAGGGGGGAATTCCAAAAATAACGATAACTCCGCATTAATTAATCCTCCGTCCTTTGTCATATCCATTACCGTCATCGTTACCTTGCAGCCTCTGTTGCAGCAACTAGTGCAAGCTGGGGTCTGTGTTTACTATGTTCAGAGCATCCATCTGTAACTCAAAGCAATAGACATGGGAGGGGTGACTGTTAGACACGAGCCCGGCTCTGTAAATATTCTGCAATTGTTCCCCGAAGTGTATCAGATATTCCAACAAGCGGGATGGACAGTTTATTTTGAAAGATTGGGTGAATTTGACCAGGGGCAAGTCTTAGAGTTTGCACAAAACCTTCAAGACGATTTTTCAATGGTCCAAGGGGTTCGTATATCAGTGACAGAGGAGGACGTAGTTCAGGTATCAGGGTTGCCAGCTACAGGGGTTCGCTGGTTCAGCAGAAAGAAGGTTATTCTTAACGCCCAGCAAGAATTTCTTTGTCCAGAGGAGCGAGTGGAACCTAGAGGCCGCGGGGTTAGTCTACATTCACTTCCCCAACCATGGCCATCAGTGGCAGAGTTCATCAAGCACTATTTAACATGTGAAGGACGCTACCAGGTAGTGTACAATCATGATTTTGTTTTGATGAACCATTTAAGAAATGCACGACTGATTAATATCCCCTATTATCTGCTTGGGTGTATTAAAAACATGTCCTATTATTGTAGACGCTCCAAATTCCCATTGTTATCCCTCAGCCACCACCGTTTATGCCAGCTATTAATACAGAGGGGTCTTACTCAGCAAAACCCCCCTCTACATGCCCCACTTCCCGATCCCCAGATGTCCGAAATTCCCCAGCAGGGTCAAACGTCCGAACAACCCGGAAGTCCCCACGACCTTCCGGAAATTCCCTGCAAAGGACAGCAGGACGACACTCCGCATTCCCCAGTGGACCCAACCACGACAGCGCCCCAAGAAGCAAAGTCAACTGGCCCCACTATTTCTGTCCCTAGTGATGACTCTCTAACACCACCGTCCCCACCCATTCGAAAAAGGAAGAAAACCCCAACTGGCTCAGTTTCCAGACCACGGACAAGGGCTAGATCTCAAGTCCTTACTTCGTCCGAAAGCCCTTCCCCCAGAAAAGAACCCTGCCCTTCAAAGAAAACGAAAAGTCGTGATTTCACCGCCTTCCTTCCAAAAAGAAAAAAGAGAACAACTGTCGAGACAGAATCCACCCTCATTTCCCCTGACCCCGCCACTATTTTGTTAAAACCCTTATCCCCATCCCAAATCCCCCAATCCGTCTCATCCGGAGGTACTGCCACACAAGAACCAGTGCCCCGGGATAATACGACATTGTTTATAGCTCCAGAGGTGACTATCCCACAAGAACCAGTCACTCAATCAGTGGCTGAAACACAAGAACCAAACACTGACCCAGTGGCTGAAACACAAGAACCAGCCACTGCGGAACAAAAATACACCAAGTATGACGATAGTGGGAGATCAGTAGTAGCTGAACCACAAGAACCAGCTACGCCTGTGCATCAACAGACTACCCCAGCGGAGTCAGCCAGTGTACAGGGTATACAGACTATGACATCCCTGTTTGAGGAAAATGAATTCCTCAAAGCTGAATTAGAAGCATACAAGAATGAACTAAACATGGCTCGAGAGGTTTTTGAGAAAGAACTGAACCTTTATACCTTAGCACAGGCAGCCTCAATGCAGAATAAGGAGCCATGCAAGGAATACATGTGCCATGAGTGTGGCAACATCTACCATGCTGCAGGCTACAATGTAGTTAAAATCCAGCTATCTGAGGCATCTACATCAACTGGAACAGGAGAAGAAAACCCTACTGCTCCACAAGAACCAGTAGGGTTCTCTATAAAGCAAGAAAAACATACTGAACCTCAGATATTGTGCCCTTCACAGGCTGATGCGGCTATTCGGACAGAATCACCACTACAATTAGTCAATGTAGCCATTCAGACAGAATCACTATTACAATCAGCCAATGTAGCCATTCAGACAGAGGCACCACCACAATTAGTTGATGTGGCCATTCAAACAATGTCCCAACCCACTACTGTCGATGCCAAGATACAGACTGTGCCATGGAATTAGTTG
>APFE030210541.1:0-12480 GCA_000404065.3 Pinus taeda
TGTACAAATGGGGGAAGTGCAGAAGGCACAAGGGTTTTCAGACCTGATCAGGGGGAAAATCTCAGTATAATAACCTTTCTCTCTCTTCTCTCCTCCCTTAGGCCTTCCCTTTGGTGTCTTTTTATACCAATTCCAAAGTAGTTTTTTAGTTAGGAATTGGTTGGGAACAGTTGAGGCCACGGGCACTAACAGGTGATCAGCAGGTAAAACCGCGATCTCCGCCTGAAAATAAGGAGTTTTATATTTTTTTAAGTGTTTTAATACATATACGTGGGTTGGGTATGTATGAACCCGCGTATACACACGTTTAACTCAGGGCAATGCCGCGTACAGGGAATAAAACACAGTTTTTTAGATTTTAGACCAGGTCTAGAAGGAGGGGTTGCCCTAGGCCATAAGTGCAGCATCACAAACCATAATGGTGAGATTTGGAGCTATAACACCTGGATTGGAAGAAGGAATTTCATGTGCATGTGGATGCACCGTGTATTGCGCTGGGAGCAGTGCTGACACTGGCCGATGAAGGATAATTGTATCACCCTATAACATTTGCAAGAAAGAAGTTGTCTAAGGATGAAAAGACTTATTTGATGACAGAGTGTGAAGGGTTAGATATGGTGTACGTGCTCTAGAAGCTCATACATTACTTGTTACGTGGACACTTTAATATGTACACAAACCATTCTGCATTAAAATACCTAGTCGAGAAGTCTGTGTTGGGGGGGAAATATGCAGATGGTTACTATTCTTTCAGGAGTGTGATTTTTAGGTAATTTTGAAGCTAGGACTATTGAATGTAGGAATAGACCATCTGTCGCGCATTGATATAGGAGAGGAGCCCACCATTTGGAGGGGCTACCTGACGTGCAACTCTTTGTAGTGTGTGTAGCAGATAATCACTTTGCAGACATTCTCCACTTCCTAACTATGGGAATGGCTCTAGAAGGATACACGAGTCAACAAAAGAAGGAATTGGTGGTGCGTGCGACAAATTTTTTTGTCTTGCAGGCCACTTGTATAAGATGGGTTCAGACGAGATACTACAACACTATGTGCTTAATTTTGAATGAAATAGTATCCTAGCTGAAGTTCATGGAGGGTTGCGAGAGGCCATTATGCAGGAAAAGCAACAACGCATAATATTTTACGCACTGGATTGTGGTGGCCGATGCTGCATAAGGATTCCAGAGCATATTGTAGGGCATGTGATGCATGTTAGAGATATGATAGACCATCACGAAGGGATGAGTTTCCTTTGAATCCATAGGTATCATTGCAACCATTTGAGAAATGGGAAATTGACTTTGTAGGACCAATTCAATCCTAGGCAAGAAGACAAGTGCACGGTATATCATCACCATGACTGAGTATTTGACTCGATGGGTAGAGGCACAAAATGAGAAGGACTATACAGGGGAAACAACATCGAAGTTCTTATTTGAATATGTGTTGACTAGGATCGGTTGTCCGAAGATTTTGATGAGTGATCATGGTACACATTTCCTCAATGAAACGATCAATGCGCTGACAAAAGAATTCCAAGTTCATCATCAAAAGAGTATGCCATATCACCCTTAGGCCAATGGGATGGTTGAGGCATTTAATAAAATACAGGAGGGTGCGCTGGCAGAGGTTTGCAATGCATAGAGGAATTATTGGGACATATGCATACCAACAATATTATGGGCTTAGAGAAATACTTGTAAGAAGCTTACTGGTTAGACACCTTTGAGGTTGGTCTACGGCGCAGAGGCTATGATGCCTATGGAATACATTGTGCTTAGTCTACGCATAGCATATTTTACAGGAATGACGGACCGTGGAGCCCTAAAATAAAGACTCATGCAGCTAGCAGAGCTCGAGGAAGATAGATATTTGTTTGGATTCCATCAACAGGTTCAGAAGGAATGTGAAAAGGCATGGCACGAATGACACATCAAAATGTGCACCTTCAAGGTAAATGATTTAGTTTTATTATATGATAGTAAGTTTGATAAGTTTCCTGGAAAATTTCATATGCATTGGCTGGGGCCATATGCCATCAAAGAGATTGCTGATGGTGGAGCAGTTCAACTTGTGAAATTGAATGGAGATCCATTTGTGGGAAAGGTAAATGGAAGTCGATTGAAGCCATACACCGAGGATCCAACACAATGACTGCATGACAATAGCATAGTCTCAGCACTCCAGGTAGCTGCAAGGAGGTGCGAGACTATAAACTAAACTACTCATTTGTAGAGATGCATGACAAGGGATTTGTGTGAAAGAGGAGGGTTTCATAGTGCCGGAAGAAGCACGAAGGGAGTTATGGCTATAAGGGGAGAGAAGGCGCAATGCAGTCATAAAGTAACCATTACAGTCATCCTCGATGGCATTAAATTGGGCGATAAGTCCATGATGCCCCTTTTTTAGCAACTTTTCCATTCGATGTGAGCCAATGATAGAAGGAGTACCTACCTGGAGTCCATTGTGATTGGGCCTAGTGTGCGAAGCCATTCAAAACCTAAGACAATGTCAAAACCACCCATGTTGATGGAAAATATGTGGGTCTTTATGTGGTAATCTCCGATCTGAAGTTTGATATTTTCATAGCGGCCTTCACATCCATCAGCAATCTAGAATTGGAAATTAGAGACTACTCTAACAAAACAATGCACAGCTTCTGCAACTCTCTAATGGATAAATGTATGCATGCTGCCACTATCAATCAATACTACTACAAGGTGATGTTTAATAAAACCTATGATTTTGAGAGTTTGGGGAGAAGAAATGCTGACCAAAGCATGGAGCGAGATAACTGGTTCTTCTGGTGTAGCTGGGAGCTCATTGTTCTGCTGGTTGTCCTAATATTTCTCCTTTGGTCCCTAAAAGGGTGGGGCTTCCTTAAATGAACTGTGATTAGTAGCATCGATTTGAAAGAAATTGGGTTCCTTGCATTTATTCCCCGGGGAGTATTTGTCATCATAGTAGTAACACAATTCTTGCTTTCTTCTTTTAGCCATTTCTGTGGGGGACACCTTTTGAAGCTTAAGTGTTTGGGTAGTGCCCTGAGCTTGGGTGGGGCATCCCTTGGCTAAGAAATTTGGAGGAGGCAACTGGGCCACTACAGCATGTTCCACTTCGATAGCCTTTGTGAAAGCTTCCATCCATGTGGCTGGGTGGTGCATGTAGATGTGGGCTTGGATGGAATCTTTGAGACCACTTATATAACATTCCAATTAGAATTCATCTCCCAGACGTGCTGTGAAGAAGGCTAATGTCTCAAAAGCTGTAATATATTCGTTTAGTGTGCCTGTCTGTCTGAGCTTAGTAAGATGACCCAAAAAATTAGATTCACAATCAAAGCTGTCACAAATGGATTTTGTGAACACCTGCCAAGTAATTATCCTTAGATATCATTTCTCATGCCACTTCCATGATTTCCATCTTTCTTGGTCCAGGTAAAGGCCTCCCACACATAGCTTAGTATCATCATCTACGATGTGATTTAGAGTGAAATATTGGTCCATTTTTTATATCCATATTGTTGGATTAGAGCCATCAAATTTGTACATGTTCAACTTGGGTGGTCGAGGGTGGGAATGTTGGTGATTTCCATGGAAGTGAAGATGATGGCTAGATTCCTTCATGGTCTTCATTAAAAGCATATGCCTCCAATTGTAACGTTGACTTTCCCTTTTTGACTGTGTTTGTTAATGTCTCAATCTGCACAGTTAAAGCCTCCAACCATTTTTGAATGGTCTCCATCTTCTCATTGCCCATGGCTTGAGCTCTTGTTTCTACCATACACAAATCCAGGTCACTTGTTGTCACTGTGAAAATTTTTTGGACCACCCAAAAATTGAAGCTAACAAGTGAATGGTACCACCTCACGCTGCTCGTTGTCCTGATTCTTATGGGCCAAGTATTTTATAAGCATCTCAGTAGGGCCTCAGTTTTTTTATTTTTTTTAACTCTAAAAGGAGTTTTACTCCTCGCTTATCAATATTGTAGTAGTCAATTTCCAGAAAAGTTAATCCTGCCTAATGTCCTGTGAGAATCACCCCAGGGTATAGGAGCCATAAGCCTCCCTACACAAATGGTCAGATCTGTTTGTGAAACCCTCAATGGCTGAAAGTGAGTTGGACAATGGCGGTGACAGAACCCCACTTGCTAGATTTGAATGGTATTGTGGCGGTAGAATCTGAACTGGTGGATTTGATTGTTACGGTGGTGACAAAACCCCAACTACTAGATCTAATCTGGCAAAGAAGATGATGGGAGATCTTCAGAGAGATGAGGGAATTATGGTCTTAAGGAGTGTCAGGTGCTACAGATCGTAATATACATAAGGGTCCAATAGTAGTACTCAGCCTAATATTTTAGGGCACTAACTAAGGAGGATCAACCATACCCTTAGTCGTACTACTCGACTACTCTATCGTACGTGCGAGTAATCTCCCTGAGTTCTGTTCTCAGTGTACTGTAGCAGCAAGGCAGCCAACGGTTTATCTACAACGAGGTTTCAGGTGAGCCTAGGGGGCTTCTGATATACCCAGAGGGTATGTGGAAGATAGTTCATGCATGGTTCTGTTTAATGTGCTACTACTCAAAGGGGTACCCACAGTGGTTACAAGGGAGTACAAAAAGCGTGACCACCTCTTGTATTTCCTATGTGCATGCCTCCCCAAATTTGCAGGTTTATGCACTCAATGATAGATCCCGTGGTTTAAAGATGCTGGAACACATATCTAGCCAATTTTTTTTTTTGTTGCTAAAAATGAAGATACCACCAGCCCTGGAAAGTGCTTTGATACCACTTGTTATGATCTTGACTTGCGAGAAGATGCTAGAATACCAAATATACGAAGAAACACAACCCAGAACACAAAACAAAATGAGAAATAACAACATGTATTTTATTATTCAGAAATGAAAGCAATGTTCACTTGCCTCTTTGAGGGGGCAACCTCCAATAGAGCAGGGCTCGATTACAAAATAAGACACAATGCTCCTCAATGGGGAGTCTCTATCCTTTATATAGGATTCATACATGCAATACCATGGGTCAGTACCATGGTTCTCTTAATACCATCTATCTAATACCATGGCCCATTTGCAACTAACTGTTGTCCCTTTATTTAAATGCGGGTCAACCAGTTACAATTATTAATATGGCATTTATTGAGTCTTTAACTAACTATAACTATGAATCGACCCTATTACATAAATAATGGGGTTAGGGTTGGATCCTAACAGAGATAGGAACGACAAAACTAGTGATGATGTTATGCTGTATAAAGTGAATGACTTCCTGGTCATTTACTTGTCTGTGTGGAACTGATTCTGACCACTGAGTGAAATAATTTGTAGTTGTGAGGATATACTAGTGTTGCTTTGATGAGTGTGGAAGAATCTCTCCAATAACATCAATGCCCCACAGTTGGAATAGTTCTTCAACTTCTACTGGGAGCAGTGGCGCAACTGACCTTTGATCACGACCAACGCATTTCTGAAAAGATTGGCACTTGCAGACAAAAGCGTGAGCATCCTTGAAAAGAGTGGGCCAATAATAGCCAACCATCATAAATTTGTGCACTATGGTGTTCCTTGCATAGTGTCCAACTGTCAGTCCATCATGTAGATCCTTTAGAACCGTCTCTCTATATTGTGACTCTAGGCACCTTAACAAAACTCCATTATGGTGCTTCCAGAAAATCTCTTCATGGACCAGTTGATATGATAGATACTTTAAGTGTATTACCCTTTTATTTTTACTTGATAAGTGTGAGGGCATGGTGCCATGTTCTAAAAACTTCCATAACTCTGTCCACCAGGGCACTGTGGACGTGGACTGAGGAACATGATAAATACTCTACATTTTCATTTCCTACTTTGATCCTGAGAGATCTTGTTCGGAAGCATCTTTTGCTTTAATTTCTAGTCTGCATAGGCCATGATCCTTTATAGGATGAACTAGTTTGAACTCCAGATTATATTCTTGAAGACCGATCACCCAATTAGCCCTCTTCTCACCCAAATCTTGCTTCACAAGCAACATTTTTACTACTTTGAGGTATGAATACAATCGTGTGAGCTTCCAACAATTAGGGCCTGAAATACTTCACTGCCTTATATAGTGCATACGCTTGTTTATTAATGGTAGGGTATTTTAATTCTGGTCCCTATAGACTAGCACTCATAAAAGAGATAGGCCACTCATTTCCTTCATTTTCCTTATGCATTATTACAACGACAATCGATAAATCCAAATAAAATGTATAGAGCAGGAAATCCTTATCATAATATGGACATAAAAGTGTAGGTGCATCAACAATAACCCATTTAATATGAGCAAAAGTGTCTTTCTCTAGTTTGTCGCACTTATATACTACATCTTTCTTTATCATATCTCGTATAGGTTTGACTATTTGTGCATAATCATAGATGAATTTTAGCAGGAAATTGATCTCCCCTAAGAAAGACTGCATGGATTTCTTGTTCATTGGGAACGGGATCTAAGTGATAGCCTTGACTCTCTCAGGATCAATCTTGATTCCACTTTTTACACAGTAATTTATCACTGTCTCCCTGTTAGTCTTCCTGCTCTGTCATGGGGCCAAATTAATCATGCTCATGCTCTCTAATGTTACCAAATGACCCACTTTGCCAAAGTTCTTCTATCATCGCGACTGTTGCAAAAATAAATGCGATGATGAGCGCTCCAAAACAGACCTAATGCGCTGCTAGCTCGGAACTACACGTGATTCCCGCGCTGGTTGAATTTCATGTGACAGCCCGTCCGTTACTTATATCTGATCGCGCTGATATGACTTTCTTTGTTATTCAGCAGCGATGTCAGCGCTCCAGTTCAGTTATTTACCCGCGATGATCTAGTCTGGGCGAGTTTGTTCTAACAGCCGGCCTTCCAGGTGACTCCAGACCTGGTTGTTGGCCTTGTAAATGTCGCCCTCCCTTCTCTGGCATCTTTGTTTCGTCATTTGAGCCACCTTCCTTGGAGATAAGCTCATCCTCCCACCATTCATGGAGACTCTTTCTCCTATTTAAGCCTCCACCATTGCCATGAGCTTCTAGTTTGGAATTGATTGTGTTTGGAGTGTTGCTGATAGTGCACTGAGCTTGATAGGCAGCTGATGTGACAAGTGTGGGATTGCTAGAGTGCTTAAGGAAGGTTGTGAAGTGTTTCCATCTTGTGTAAACCTGTGTGAGAGAGAGTTTTGTCTTGGGATATCTACCTTCAAGGGTGAATGCTTGAGGGACTTGCTGGCTAGACCCAACCAAAGGAGGATTTGACGTCAGAACTTGGTTGTATTCTCTTTTTTTTATCAATAATAATAGACGACTATCATTATGGTTCCACTCATGTGTCTTTATTATGATGTTTGAGTTGTATCCTTTCTGACTGATACATAGTTGCATTTCCCGGATTTTATGCTTGTATTTGTCTTGTTCTTCACATGTGCAGGTGTCTGTTCACGGAGATCATGAGGATTGTGACGAGTTGAAGCGAAAGAACGGAAGCGACGACCCTTCTACGAATATAAGAGTTGGATTCGAGGTAGGCTCTCATCTTGGCCTTTATTTTGCAATTAGGAACCTACGTGTTAGAGTTGTTTGATTGTTTCTAGACCTCACTTAGGCTAGTGGGATCGCCTTTGTCCACAGAGGGGATTTACCTACACAACAATTTGGCGACTACACTAGGGAGTTTTACCTTGTTGTTTGATTTGTAAACTTTAGACGGAGCCTGAAGCACGGCCAGGTAGCCTTCGAAATGCTATTGCTCTGCATTAGCGAAGTAGATCAAAGCCACTTCAGTTAATTTCCGGTTTGGTTTACGAACTGAACAGCTTGGAGCTAGCTTTTGTCATTTTCTTGTTCATTCTTTCCTTGAGTTTGATTTTTGCTCTCTTTTCAAAGTTTGGGGATTATTTCTCTGTTTTTTGGGTTTCCTGGCTCGGTCTGGGAAGTGCCTTGGTTGTTTAAAGAGTGGTTGCCTTGGTTTGGGAGTTTTTGGCTTGATTGTGGTCGTTTTTTAGCTTCATCGCGGTTTATTATAAAACAGTCGCGCTGCCATCGCATAGCTCTTTCTATGAATTCCTGATCATCGCGTTAATACATAAAATAGTCATGACGGTTCTGAAAATCGAACCATTGCGGTTAAGTCGTGTACTTCCGCGTTGACATCGCATTGTTGCTACGCGTAGTTTCTTATCAGCCCACTGTTGCTGTGTTCCACCCGTGCTGATTCCTGTAGGATTGAATTTCTTCAATTCTACCTGCTGAGCCTATTGGTCTTGTTATCCCCTACTGTTTTCACTTGATTTATGACTTGATTTTCATTGTTTGAAGATTGAAGCACTTTCTTGTGAGTCTTGTTGAAGTGAATCTTGCTTTTTGCTTTGTGACCTAGTTTTATTGTTCCAAGTTTGTTGGAGCAGCTTTGCTTGGTTACTCATTTGCAAAGGTTCGTTTACTGCTTGCTATTGGTTTGATTGAGCCTTCCTCTTTGCTTTCTTTTGCTTGGTTGTTTAAGTGATCGTTGTTGAAACCAATCTGACATGTTTTCGATTCTTTTCACTAACCGGGCACGGACACAGTTGGGGTCAACCGGTTTTTCCACATTTTGTCTGTTATCCGTTTCCAAAGTTTGTTTATGCACTTGCCATCAACGAAAAGAAAAATCTCTTTTGCTTTGTATTAGTTAATGAGAATTAGAAGTTTTTCATTTTGATTAATGATTAGTGATCTCAAAGAAAACTTTGTGAATTTCCATTGGCTGCATTAGGGAAGCTAATTGTTTTTTTGTGATCATTTCATTTGTGTGAAAGCCCTCTAACTCTCTTGTAATTAGCATTCATCGAATGGAATGACATATTTTGGCATATAGAGTGCATTTAGAGATTTTGAGAAATTACATACGGTAGAACCTGAAAACCGAAACTTAATTCAAGATCAACCTTAAAATGAACTAAATGAACTTAAAAACGCATTGGAACATAACGCTCGCATTCTAGAGGTCTAGGCTAGAGATGTGCTCCAGCGTCGTTAAACCTAGTCACTTTTGTTCTCACATTAAGGTTGGGTGATTCCTCCTTGTTTGATTCAACTGTGGTCTAGTACGGACTTGTGCTCCCACATACCATCGTGTATATATGGGGAGACTCCACTAGGTTATCATCCTTGATCCACAGGAAGCCATGTATGTCACCTTACAGCCCATAACGTACCGAACACAACATTCAGGAAGATTGACTGCCGTACGGAAAGTCCTTGGCTTCCATATGATCGCTAAGGTGTATATGCAGTTTTATGGATTGTCTGGTAAACCCCTTGCCTAGTTTCTCCAGAGCAGTCACGTTTTGATCCTTTTCGGACTCCTTAAAAGAAAAGGCTCTATTGAGCATTTGTCACTTCAGGCTCATTAAATATTTGAAGGCGACTAGAGTCATCTTTTTGTCCTTTTCTCGACTCTTAAAAAATGAAAAGGTCAAGTTATGTCCTTGCATATTAAAATTTATTCGGCCACGATTCACATTTGCCCGGTTAGATCTTGTTTACGTTATCTTGAGTAGGGTTCTTTCTCATTTAAATGGAAACTTTTCCAGAGTTCACCAACCCAGGCATCCCTTCTGATGGGAATCCTGGTCATTTCTCTCCTTTAGGAAATGTTGGTGCTCCTTACATGGCAACGTTGTCCCTTCCTGGGTTAATTGTTGGGTTGTCTGTTTGGTTGTTCTCAACCTCTCTGGTCCCTACCGTCTCGACTGCTGGTCAAATGGTTCCTCCACCCGAACAACATCATGTTGATTCTAAGGTCGACCTCTCCTCTCCCTTGCCTGTTTCTGCGTCCTCATCTTCTACTTCGCCTGGTGAAAGTCTGGATTCAAGTAACCAGGTGGCTAAGAAGAAGAAGAAGAAGAAGACGAAGAAGAAGAAGTCTCCTAAGGGAGAGGCTAAAAGTGTAGTGACTGCTCCAAATCCAATTCAAGTCGAGCCACCTTCTGCTCCTCTGCGGAAGGTCAAATTTCCTTGTAGATTGTGCAAGGATGACCACCTTCTTCGTGATTGTCCTGGCATTCCCAGGATCCTTGAAGTATGGTCTCACGATCCAGCTCGTCCCTCATCGTCCTCTGAAGCTCATGGCGATGCCACCCTATCAACTGAAAACATTCAGAAGAAAGGGAAGATTCGAATCCCCTGTAGACTATGTGAGGGCAATCATCCGCTTCACCTTTGTCTGCTCATGGATAAAGCTTCCGCTGTTTTGGAAAGTCTTACAACTTCTTCACCCCAACTTCCTGTTGGTTATCAGGGGCTCTCTTCAGACCCTCTCCCTGTTGACAAAGGGATTGACTTAGATTTTTCTCTTGTCCAGGCTCCTCTTCCTGAACCTGGCTGTGCGAAGCCTATTCCAGACCAACCATTGGTCGGAGAGAGTGTCAACTTCAGTTCACCGCCTGTTGATCACTCTGCTCTAGAAGAGCGTCATGATCATGTTCTTCTCATCTCGTCAGATTCTCTTGAGCCCGAAAATGACTCTCCTATCCCAGCTGATCTAGAGAGTCCTTCTTTGGTTTTCTTAGAGCAGGGGGGCAATCATACGATTCCCCCACCAAGTAGTTCCATCCTTTCCTTTGACTGGAGCCATTTGACCGCCTTCCACCTTCCATCCCATGTGCCTTTCCAAATTACAGTACATGCCTGTGATAAGGCAGTACCTGGCACTATCCTGGATGAGGGTGCATCTATCAATCTTATGCCTTCGACTACTTGGCAAGCTTTGGGCTCCCCACAGCTTGTTCCGGTCGTGCAGAATTTGATGGCATTTGACAGAGGAACCAATCAACCATTGGGGATCCTCCCACAGTTCCCTATTACTTTGGGAGGCAAAACCATCTATATAGACGTATTGGTTACCCAAGGTGCTTTAGATTTTAGTCTTCTCCTTGGTCGTGACTATGTTTATGCCATGAGGGCCCTCATCTCTTTACTTTTCCGTGTGGTTTGCTTTCCACACGACGGAAGGATTGTGATTATTGATCAATTATCATTCTTTAGTCCCCCGGTGCCCCCTGCGCAGTTGTCATCCCCTTTTGGGTTTTATCCACCGGTTTTATCTGCCCCACCGCAGGTCAACTACGTGGCTACTTACCCCGTGCCTATATCTAGTGACGTCGCCGTTGTGCATAGTGTCCTGAGGGCATTGGGTCCTGACTTCCAAGATGTGCTCCTTCCACAAGGAGTCGCACTCTTGGAAGCTACGACTTCTTGTTCATTATGATGCAATTCTTAAGGAGCATGGTTCACTTTCCTATGTCAAGATCCTTAAACAATGAAACTAGGCCTGGTGAGAGCATAGTTCGCTTTCCTATGTCAAGCTCCTTAAAAAATGAAATTGGGTCAGGTTGAGCATAGTTCCTGATCTTGTGTCAAGCTCGTTAAAAAATGAAACAAGGGTTATGAGGATAGTTCTTTTAATGTGTCAACCTCATTAAAAAATGAAACAACTCCCTTTCCAAATCGAGTCTTTTGATTACGCTCTTGTAAAATACAAGTCGAGTCTTTGCAAGATCTCGAGAGTGAACCTTCATTCCTTGCACTTTGTTGAGTGCAATGAAGCTTGGGGGGCATGTACCTCGTTGCGTCATTATGCTGGGGGCATGCGAACTTATAACAAGCATAGTTTTTAAGGAAGTTGACCTAGAGACTCCCTTCAGGTGCCTTAGAGCCTGCATGCCTCAATGGCAGGTTCTTCGTATTCGATGCGAGGTTTTCATCATAGGCCTCCGATCGAATGCTTCTGCGGGTGTTTGATGCTAGCTCACTGATTCGCACGCCGTATATTGTACCTATAGTACCTTGAGGACCATTTTCATTATTGGTGGTACCTCTCGCGTCTGTTAACAATTTTCATCATTGACTGGTAATCCGACGATGTTCTCGCATGTTCGACTTAGACTCTTATATTCGCATGCTTGAACTTGTACTTTGTTCAGGTTGAGTTGGCACGCAAGACCCTGGATTTTGTATGTTGGGATCCACGCTGCATTTTGTGGATTATTATAATCACTACATGACTCATTCACTGGATGGTTGTGACCATGCCTAAGTCTATTTATTGATCCCCATCGGATGGCTGCGTCCATACCTGGGATCCAGATTTTTATGTACTCTACTATGGATGGCTGCGCCCATACCATGTACATCATGTATTTGAGATATCAGTTGTACATACGTGCAGGTTCTTCCTGGTGGTGTTCCAGTATAGCCAGTTTCGTAAAGCATTTCACCCCTCCCACTCTCTTGGGCTTCATGCTTTAGGGGGCATCTGTTACACAGTAATTTGTCACTGTCTCCCTGTCAGTATTCCTGCTATGTCATGGGGCCAAATTAATCATGCTCATGCTCTCTAATGTTGCCAAATGACCCACTTTGCCAAAGTTCTTATATCATCGTGACCGTTGTAAAAATAAACGC
>APFE030210545.1:0-11581 GCA_000404065.3 Pinus taeda
CAGGTTCACTGCCACCTTCTCTGCAACCATAAACTTAAATCATAAATTTCAGATCAAAAAATCATCTCACCTATAAGATCTTGCATGATCTTGTCTTCTTTCCACTTCTGCAATATTCTTCACTGTATTTGTGTATGCTGCATATCAAATTTAAAAATCTGATTTTCCTTTCATCATTCATCACACATGCAATTAACTTAAAAAAAAAAAAAAAAAAAACTTGAACCTTCAAACAATTCCAGCTCTGATACCACCTGATGCAGGGTAACACCCGCAACACCCAGGAACTTCAAACACTCTCCACTGCCTTGCGTTCTCTACATTAAATCTGGTTCACCATTCATTAACGTGGCGCTGTCTTCACTTTCCCATATCACTATCAGACCATTTGAATCTTCATACAATCCTCTTTCTCCACAGAACGCGCCTCCTCGCTGTTAATATTTCTGCGATAAGGATTCAGCTTGCCGTTTCATCCACAAATAGCTATGCTTTGGATGATCTTCGAATTTCCACAACATATGCGCTTTGGGTTTTTCTTTCAAAAACTTAACATTATTGGACCAACATCAAATATATAAGTGCGCCTTTAAATCAAATGTCACGCGGAAGCTTATATCTATTTACAAAATAAATAGCACGCTTAATCATGCAACACTTTGTTCGAACCCACAACAGACACAGCTGCATCATCAAATCGAAGCCACTGGCAATATTGATGAGAGCGAACAGTGTGACGATATTCCAATCCAAAAGATTCGTTTCAATAGCAACTTAAATGAATTCTCAATTGATGAAAAAGTCCCTACTACTCTCTGCGCCTCGCCTTCAACAACAACTTCCAAGTCCCCCTAACTAACATAGAACACTGATGCAAGCCAGCTTTGCCTTTAATTAAGGATTAAATGTGTCACATTGACCTTGATTTCATATGCTTCTTTGAGCAGCATTCGGCTAAGCATCCTTCCATTACACCTGTGGCAGCCTTCAATATAACCCTTGCAAAAGTATGTTGGTTCTGTCCTCGGCACAAACAGAGTATTCCTCTGCTTCTGGATCCTTCAATCAACAATTAAACACCAAAAGAAGCTTTAAACCCCACGCCACACATATAAACATACATGGGAAATGCTTTAATTCTCCACGCCAATGGTTAAGAACACCCAGCGTTCTTATCCTCTCCACGCACATAGATGGAAGATAGCTCCACCAACGGACAACACTCTTCATGCAATTGGTTAAGCACACCTAGCGTTTTACCCTCTCCATGCACACAAATGGAATATATCTCTGCCACAGGTATCCCTCTTCATGCAATTGGTTAAGGAATGCACGCCCGTTTTCTTTTCACGCCATAACACTCTTTGAGCCGCAATTATAAATTTAAATGGCCATTATACGTATAGGGGAGCCCTCTCTCTGTGCAAATAAATATACAAATGCCACGCATATGCAGCATTTAACATTTGATAATTCTTTACTGGAAATTACATCAGTTTCTCACTGATACTGCCATTGCCGCCAACTAATTTAATACACAAATAAGTATACATATCACATGAAATTCAATTAAAACCCATGTTAAAACTGCAGAGATTCTTCAACTCTTCAGCGATTTCAATTACCATTCACAATATAACATTCGATTCATTACATGAGTGAGAAAATTCATTGAAACAATACTGGCGTCGCCTCTCTCCACCCTTGAGAGTTGTGCTTGCCTCTTTATTTATAATTAAAGGATAGGCCTTCTCGGTCCTTATCCGATACAAAAGCAGGCTTTTTCTTTTTACATAATGATTTAAAGCATGAAGCTTTAGTCTCCACTGTTATCCTAATTTTAACTGAAAAAACATAGAAATTCTATGCCAGATTTTTCTCCTAAAGTATTTCACCCATATTCTTTTATTTAGAAAAAGAATATTTACATAATCCTTACTTTCCTATTTTATTAAAAATAACAAAATACTAAAAATTATCACACCCCTTTTTCCACATATTTACAAATGAAGATGGTCTTGAAGAAAGAAGCGGAAAGAGGTACAGTTGTGTTAAAGATGGAGACTTTATGGTCTTGCTATTGTGCAGATGGTGGTAGCGGAATGTGAGAAGATTTGCAGCAACCTAGAGAAGGATGCCAAAAGACCGAGTGCAGAGGGCTTGGTGAGGTATCATGTAACATAGGAGACTGTTACTGTAGAGGTTGGTTGTAGCTCACAAAAAAATCATGGAAGCAATTCTAGTGAAGGAAGGAATGCAGTGGATAAAATTGCTATTATGAAGACCAGAAGCATATGACCAAGAGGTCATAAATTTTTGTGCCTCGGGAGTCTGATGTGGGAGCACTCAGCACCAAAGCAAGCAAACATGGACCAGAGGATCAGAACAAAGGAAAGTCTGTTTTAAAGCAGAAAAATACATTTAAAGTGGATTTAAAGAGGATAAGTTAAAGCAGATTTAAAGCGGATAAGATGGATACAGCCATGCACGCTTTTTGGAGAGCTTTCATTGTAGAAAAACTAGGAGAAGATCTTATCAATCCTTCCTAATGCATATTCTATAAGTGTAATGTGATAGGGTGTGAGATATATCTATTTGTGAAGAAATTTGTGAGTGAGCAAGATGTAGCCAAGCGTGAGCTCGTTTCTAAGGCTGAAATGCCTTAGCCTGTAAACGTTTTGTGTAATATATAAACCTGGGTTCAGTACTATTTGTATACACCTGCGTGTGTGTCTTTAGTAACGAAGTTAAAATATGTCTTTTGTATCAATGGCGATCTGAATTATTGTGTAGCTGTTAAATATGTTGGTCCATTATTGTTTAACGCTATGTATGTTAACCATTGCTTGAAAGGGTTTTAAACCTCTGTTACATGTAACTGTTTGTCGAAGACAACGTGCAGTGCAGGGAAGAAATGAGTATCGAACTTCCATTTGGATGATTTTACTATATGACAAAGGCACAAATTCGAAATCCATTCGATGGCAATGTTTGAAATCCGGTTTAGAATTCATCCCTCCGTGGTGTTTGGAACTGTGTGGAAGCTGGTATTTAAAGCCCAGAAGTTTGAACAGTTTGTTGAAGTGTCAAGGTGGATCGATGGTAGCTTGTATAAATCAGAAACGCCGGTATTGAGACAACCAGTCAGATGTTGAGAGCGGCAACTCGCTTTGAAGCGAAGTAAACAACATGGAGTTGAAGTTTGAGTCATTCATGGCATCAAGTACGGCATGAGCCCATCCGGTAACATATATTTTTATGATGGTTTTTATAAGGTTCAACACTCATACGCAGATAAAGGGATGGCTCAATTCTTAATGAAGATCCGCGCCAAATAAATAAAAATATTTAAAATTGTTTAAAACGCTTCCGTCGGGACTTTTGGGCCCATAACCCACAAGTCCAGGATCAAGATTTTTTTTAAAGAATTTGGGATTTTGGGCAACCCCCAAATTCTCATTTTCATCAATAATTGTAATGATTAGTATAATAGTGTTACAAAATAGTGTTACAATATAGTAAAACAGAAAATATAAACAGATAAACAATATAGTAATAACATGAATTAAATAAAGATAATGATTAGAATATTAGTCTTACAAAAAAGTAAAACATAAAACATAAAAAGAACAAACAATATAGTAATAACATGAATTAAATAATGATAATGTTTAGTGTAATAGAGTTACAAAATAGTGTTACAAAATATGAAAACATAAAACCTAAAACAAACAAACAATATAGTAATAACATGAATTAAATAATGATAATGATTAGTATAGTAGTGTTACAAAATAGTAAAACATAAAACATTTTTTTTGTAAACTGAGTATGTCTATTACTATAAACAGAATATATACAACATATACATCATGATCTCATCCCGCCCCGAAGGGAAACTGGGCCTCTTGACCATCCAAAAAAGGCAGGTTTAAACAAAATTGAATGTTTACCACTGTATCAAACCAGTTTTCCAGATCTATTTCTATATCTAAGACCATACTATAAGCTACGAAAATCTTTCTATTTATCAAGACAGACATATATTGCATGCCGGAAGTGAACACAGAGATCAAAAATTCCACAAAACCAGAGCACATGCCTTAAAAGCTACTTGTCTGGGCTAGCTTGCTGGCCTTTCTCCTGCTTTATCAGAACTCCACTGGCCACGAGCTGGTTTTGCAGGTCCTCCAGTCTTTTTTCCTGAAGGAGCATGGTGATAACAATGTCCTTCAGCTCCTTTTTCACATTTGGAAGGCCCTGAACCATTTCTGCCATCTCCATGGCAACCTGCTCTAAGGCTTTAGCCATAAGGCGCTTCATAACCCAATATAAATGGAGGGATTGTTTATAGAGTGTCATTCTGCCCTGGTATGGCCAGGATCAAGCATAATGGCAGCCCATTCTTCCATTTCCTCTTCTGACTGGGCTTGAATAGCGTCCTCCTCCCAGTGCTCCATGATCTTCCTGATTTTTGGGTTTGAATGTTCTCTGTAATCCCTCTCTGCCATTTGAATTCTATCACTAATCGTCTGTCTGGTCCTCCTGGATTCATCTCCCGCCACTGGCTCGTCTTCCGGATCCTGGATGGGGCTACATTGTCGGCCCCTCCGACTTCTTCCCTCCGCCACATCCCTACGCTTACGGCCTCCTCATCCCCGTCGGGCGCGGCCCCTTCTCCCTCTACCGCGCTGGCCTCCTCTACTACTGCCACCATCCCAGTCCCTCCCTATCTTGTTATCCTCGCTTTCCTCACCCGGCAGGTGTTTCCAGCGGTTTCTCCAGACTTCCTCCTCCTGAATGGCATGCCGCTTTTCATTTTCCTCTTCAGAGATTTCCACGAACTGGACATGCAGCTTCCCTTCTGCATCAACCTTCCGCTTGCCTTTCAAATCCGCTGAGCTTTTATGCTGGAGCTCTTGCCCCCCGCTTCGCATCCACCTCCTTCCGCTAGCACTGCCCTCTCCGTCCATTGCCCTGTTTCCTCTGCACCTTTCGTCTCCCGTCTTCCTCTCGGTGACAGGCCCAGTCCACCAATGCTCTAGAGAACTACCAACCGAAAAGGACTCGTTCTCCCCTCGGATAGACCCAAACCCACATCACACCAGGTCGCTGCAAACAGCAGAATTGCAATCCTCTCGAACAGTTCTCCCTCTTTTTCTCCCGGATTTATCACCGCGCGTCCTGGTAGGATCATAATGGTGGTTGTATCTGTATCTATTCCCACAGTTCGTCTCATCATGGTGCGACCTGCTCACCGTCTTGCCATCCCATCCGGTACTCCGACCACCTGCATCACTGATCTCCTGTGCGACCTGATCTCCCTGCCAACCGCTCCACCTGCCAACATTCCTCCTTCCTTGATCAATGTTGAGTACACCTTCGAACGTGCGCCGCCGGGACGTCACGTTACTCCCTGCCAGGTCAGCCAGCCCGATCGGGCGGTCAATTTCCTTCAGAGTGACTCTTTGTTGCCTCCTCATTATCATGGATTAAAATTGTTTTGAGCCCTACCCAGTTGTGATCCCTTTCCAGGGGAGTCCAGCTCATGTCCAGTTTGCTACCAGCTTCCTTGCTTCCCCAATTTGCAAGGAAGTCAGCTGCCTTATTCCCATCGCGGCGAACGTGTTTTATGGTTTTATATTCAATCCTATTTAGCAGCTCCTCTATGTCCTGTATGATTGCTGCCGTCCTCCAACTTTTGGCGACCTTCTCCCATCCCTGTCCATCCTTGAGTTTTCGCAGCATCTCAATCGTGATCTGCGAATCCCCTTCAATTTCCAGGTACCGATATCTATTTCGAGCAGCTATCCTTAGACCTTCATGCACAGCCCATAATTCCGCTTCATTGTTCGTCATTTCGCCGACCCACTCAGCAAAAACCCACCTAGTTTGTCCTTTGCCATCTCTGAATATGCCACCAAGGACTGCCGGGCCTGGGTTACCCTTCGAAGCTCCATCGAAGTTTAGTTTGATGGAATGAGCTTCGGGATAGCTGAACCAGTTTGGGCTGCGAGCTCGGGGGTTGGTTTGTCGCTCTTTCCTTGGGAAAATCAGGTTGAATTCTAGATTTAGCGTTGAGGCTATTCTCCCTTCCCCTGGGTCCATTTTCCAATCGTCCTCGTCCCATTTTTCTGACAGCACTGTTTCTCTGATGGCTTTACTTATCTCTTCCCAAACCTTTTCTAGCCTGCTTTTTTGTTCCCTAAAAATTCTTTTGTTGCGTTCCTTCCATATGTACCAGATTGCAAAACCCACGGTCAAGCTCCATATTCTTCTGATAACTTTGCTTTGGAATTGCCCTGCTCCTCATTGACTTATGGTCTGCCTAATACTAGTCTGATCCCTCATTGTTTTACCAAATAGTCCTTTGATCTTTTCCCAAATATGTTTTGCGAAAGGGCACCTATTTAGGAGATGTTCTTGGTTCTCTGCTTCTCCGTTACATAAGCTGCATCTTGATGGTCCCTGAAAACCCCTCTTTATGATTTTATCCCATGTTAAGATCTTTCCTTTTCTAACCAACCAGGTAAAGATGGTGACTATTGGCCACCATTTGGCGTCCCATATCTTCTTCCAATCTTGTTCTTCGTCTTCCTGATTTTGTCTTGTACTCAGGAAGTAAGCTTCCTTTACTGTGTATGATCCTTTCATTGTTTTGCCCCATCTGAGGATATCCTCGCCAGTCCTGTGTCTGATCTTCCTGAGGTCCATCTCACAAAGATAGCCTTCCTCTATATCTCTGGTTATGTCCTTGGTCCATTCACCTGGTTTTTTCCATCTTCGCCATATTTCTCTACCCTCTTCTTCCATCCAATAGTCCTTTACTTTAAACATTCCTAACCTTAGTGCGCTCTGCTGAAGGTTTTGTAGGGTTTGAATTTCGTTCATCTTTCTCTTTTGCTGCCATCCGTCTTCCCAGAAGGCAGCTTTTTCTCCCCCCCGGATCTCCCAGAAGGCGTACTGCTTTATTAATTCTTTGCTCTGACTAGCCAAGTTCCAAATAGAAGAACCTTGGGGGGTGTTCTGTATTTTCAGTTTTTCCTCTGCTTGTTCCGGCATATTGTATTTGTAGTCCCATATCTTCTTCCATACATCTGACCCTCCTTGCATCCACCTCCACCATAATTTTTCCCCTAGAACCTTATTCAAAGCCTCAGGATCTCTCAACCGCAAACCTCCTTCCTCCTTCCTTTTGATCAGATTTGTCCAAGAAACGAGGGCCCATTTTCTCTGTTGAGTTGGACCACCCCATATAAACTTTCCAAAAATCTCTCTCAATTTTGCACAAACTCCTTTCCAAGCTGCTCTAATCGAAAGTGAATAAACAGGAATTGATTGGAGAACCGCCTTTAGAAGAACTATGCGGCTGGCAATGTTCAAAGACCGGAATGCCCAGTTTGAAAGCCGTTTTTTAATTTTGTCTATAACCTCCTGCCAGTTCTTCATGCGTGTTGGGTGGATGTCCAGTTGATTACCAAGGTACTTTGTGGGGAGCTCTCCTTGTTTAAATCCCAGGGTTCTAGTGAGGTGGGCCTTTATTGCCTCTGGAGTATTGAAAATGAAGGTACAAGATTTCTCCTTATTAATCTCCATGCCAGACGCTTCCGAGAAGGTCTCCAAAACATCCTTGATTATTCTGACTTCCCTGAGGCTGACTTCGCCGTAGAGCATAATATCATCAACAAATTCTTGATGTGTGATGGTTAAGTTGTTTCCCCAAAGCTTTAAGCCTCTAAGCTTATTTCTCCTAGTTTCTCTTTTGATGATTCGGCCCAGGCCATCTGCTGCTAAGATAAAGAGAAAGGGTGATAAAGGGTCACCTTTCCTGATCCCTCTAGATGCATTAAAGGGTTTCGACGGATTTCCATTGACCAAGATTGAGAAAAAGGGGGTGGAAATCATGCTGAAAATCCATTCTATCCAACGCTTTGCAAAACCGAATACTTCCAGAACTGCACAAAGATATTTCCAGTTCAAGCGGTCATACGCCTTTGAGAGATCCAACTTGATCATCATTCCTTTCCTCTTCTGTTGATTGAGAGTGTGTATCATTTCTTGGGCCACCACTAAACCATCAAGAATTTGCCTTCCTTCCACGAAACCTGTTTGTTCAGGGGAGATGATGCTTGGAAGGAGAGGTTTCAATCTTTTTGCTATCAAAGTTGCTATTATTTTATATATTACATTACATAGGGCTATGGGGCGAAAACCTTGAACTTCCTCAGAGTTATTGGATTTAGGAATTAAAGTTAAGAAGGTAGCATTCATACCTGACCACATTATGTTCTTTACCCTTGATTATTCAATCACCTCCATTATATCCTGCCCTAGAAATTGCCACCGAGCTTGATAGAATTCAGCCGTGAATCCATCCGGTCCCGGTGCTTTTCCTTTTTTCATATTCATCACGACCTCCTCGACTTCCGCTAGTGTTGTTGTGCACATGAGACCTCGGTTCTGCTCCTCTGTGATCATTTTTTGGATTTCCTTACAGATTTGATTGATTGTTGCCCCTCTGTCACCCTGGGGTTCAGAGAGGATCCCCTTATGATAGTCATTTAGAACCTGCTCTATTTCTTCCTGTTCTCTGACTTTCTCTCTGGCTTCATTCTTAATTGAGAAGATCCGATTTCTTTGCCTGTGCTGGATCATTGCTTGATGGAAGAATTTAGTGTTCCTCTCTCCTTCCCGTAGCCAGTTTACTCTAAACTTCTGCTTCCATAAGATCTCCTCCTGCTTTCTCCTCTCCTCTAGCTGGCTTATTAGTCTGCTCTCCTCTTGACATCTTTCCTCATTTCTTCCTTCCAGGATATTTTGTTGCTGCACTTCCTCCATTGCCCTTTCCAGTTTTAGCTTTTCCTCAAAAATATTCCCAAAATCCTCTTTATTCCATTTTCTAATTTTCTGCTTCAACTCTTTGAGCCTTAATTGGAATGTATGCATTTTACACTAGCCTCTGACTTGACTTTGGTTCCACCATTCTTCTAATTTATTCAGGAAATCTGGATTTCTGAGCCAGAAGGATTCAAAGCGGAAAGGTTTCTTGATATTGGTTTTTTTTATGTCAATTTCCAGACAAATCGGCCAGTGGTCAGATCCTAGACCTGGGAGGATTCTGGCCTCTATAAAGACATCTTTATTTAGAACTTGCTCTGATAGGAGGAATCTATCCAGCTTTGACGCAATCTGGTTCCTGCCACCCCGACGATTATTCCATGTAAACACCCCATTTGTGGTTGGGGTGTCTACTAATATTAGGTTAGTTATGAGATCGTTGAAATCATCCATGCTTGGGTCCTGCCTCCGGATGCCTCCACGTTTCTCGCCTAAGTCCCTGATTAAATTGAAATCGCCGCCTATTATCCATACATCCTCTGAGATTAATTTGCTTACTGCGTGGATATTTCTCAAAAAATTTCCCCGATCCCTGGGGAGATTAGGTCCATACACTCCGGAAATGAGTATTCTCTCTTTCGTTCCTGCTATCCTGCATACTCCAGATAGGATCCTTGGTAAGCTGATCCAATTTTCAAAAGTGACCTCCTCTGGGTTCCAAAGTATCGCCAGGCCACCAGCTGACCCCTCCGCGTCCTGGGCCATAACTTAAAATTTTGATTTTGATTTGTCTAAAATTACCTGTATCTGCTGTTGTTTCATTTTAGTTTCTTGTATTATCATTATACTAGGCTTATCTTTCTTCAACCTCTCCTTCAGGTACCTTTTCTTTCCTTTACTGTTGAGGCCCCTGATATTCCAACTGGTGATGATCATTTACAACTTTTTAGGGGGGGGGGTGGAATACCTCTGACAGAGGTATTACCTTTCCAGAATTTACCAGGGCTTCCCCTACTGTTTGAATGGTCTCATACATGGGTTTCCGCCCTCTTTTCCTTACTCCTTCGCCATGTCCGTCCAATCCTACTGGCTGGGATCCTGACGCTTCTGAAAGTTCTGGTCCTAACTCCGCCATTCCCCCTTTTTTTTCCTTAAACTTTTGATAGGCTTCCTTATACTGTTGTTTTTGGATTTCAGGTATGAATCTCTCATCTAAATGGCGCCATTCCTGCAGGAGCTTTTTCATTATCCATTCTTCTTCTGTGCCGATCTCTTTCTGTTTGTCTGATTCTTTTCTAGGGGGCTCTTCTAGTTTATCCTGGTTCTCTCCCATTACAACTTCGTTTTCTTTTGTTTGGCTGTTGTGTTTGTCTAGGGCTTCCGATGTGGTATCCATTGGGACAGTCTCCCCCACCGTATCTTCTTGTTTATCATCCTCAGTTTCCTCTTCCTCATCTTGCAAGGCTTGGTACTGATTTATATTTTCCATAGAGATGTTTTTCCCTTTGGTTTGTTCTTTTTGTCCCTCAGGTCTTGTCTTCTGTCTCCTATTGACTTCCTTAAACCCCCTCTCCTTTGTTTCAGTTGTCGTTGCTTTCATTTGTTCTTCTGCGGATCTTCTCTTGAGCTCGCCTTCTCTAATCTAAGGACATTCTCTATATAGGTGACCATATTCATGGCATTTCCGGCATCTAAAAGGAATGTGCTCGTAATCAACCGGTTGCTGCCAAAGTTCATCATGGTATTCGACTTCCACGAATTCTGGCAAGGGTTCTGCTATATTCATATATACGCATATCCTTGCGTACGAGGTGAATTTGCCCCTTTTAGTTGATTCAGCTACTTTGACAAAGTCCCCTATGGAATTGCCAATTCCTTCTAGAATGTCAGGTTTCCAGAACTCTGAAGGTAATCCAAACAGTCTAACCCAAACTGGGGCAGCAAGCAATCTTTCTGCATCCGGATTGTACCTTTCCTCCCAGTGTCTCATGAATAAGCCTGCATTATTCATGAAGTACGGTCCCTCTTCAAAGATTCTTTCCTTGTCCTCTAAGTTCATGAAAATGACAGTAAAGAAACCCTTGGCTCCCAGTTTCAAATCTATATGACCCTTGGGTTTCCATCTCAGTTGGATCCATTTAACTAGATCTCTCTCCGTTGGCCAAAACCCTATAAATTTACAGATTAAAGCATGATCTTTCATGTAACTTCGATAATCTTCCAGTGTGTTGTTTGGAATCACATACCTGGGTCGTTTCTGAGCCCATGGAAGACATCTTCCTATTTTAGCTTGCCATTGATTGCCTAAAACTGGAATATCTTTCGCGCTGTCCTTCTGTGCATTTGTTCTGTTCCCCCCACTGGATTCCCCTGCCACTACATTTTTAAAGGAGGGGATCTCTCCCCTCCCCGTGGTACCTTCCATGTGGTCCGTCAGGCGCTACTCGAACTGTCTGAGCTTCACTGTCCTATTTTCCTCTGTGCAGAATCCGCCCCAATCCGTATGAGGGTTCCTGCGCGTACCTTGACCGTCGATAACCTGGAACAATTCTTCTGAAACGCCTGCACCCTAAACCCTAGCAGTTTCTGTCAGAGTGCTTCGTCTTCATCCCTCCATCAAGTCATATCCGTAAAACATAAAACATAAATAAACAAACAATATAGAAATAAAATTATTAATATAACAACAAGATGAATTAAAATTATTAATATAGTAATAACATAAATTAAAATTATTAATATA
>APFE030210552.1:0-27893 GCA_000404065.3 Pinus taeda
TTGTCCCATCAAAAACTGGTGGCTTGATAGATGCTTCCTTCTCGTAGTTGCTCATGATGAACGATCTACCTTCAAGCGATCAAGCTTCTCTGAAGGACCTGCTCTGATACCAATTGTTGACAATAATACTGAGAGGGGGGGGTGAATCAGTATTATCTAATTCTTTTACCAAATCTTTCTTATTTTTACTTTGAATTATTTTTGCATACCAATACCATAAATAATGAGCATGAACAAGAAAATCAGACAGTCACATCAAAGAACACCAGATATAAGGTGGAAACCCAATGTGGGTGAAAACCACCTGCTGCAATATGTCTCTATCTTCTTTCAAATTAGAAACTCCTTTTACAATGGTCTTGTACTGGTGCAGTCCTTTACCAGTACGCAGGCTGCAACCTGCTGAGAGCTACAACTCTCTCTCGTTTTCCAGTCTCTCCTGAAAGGGAGCTACAAACCCCTACTTCTTTTCAAGGACCACTTTTCATAAATTTTCAAACTGGATCCATATACATCAAATGATCATCAAGTACATGTAAATTATACAGTCAGCTGCAATAACCAGATCAACGATAACAGAACAGAACCCAGAACACCTTATCAATAGAAAAATCCAACCAACAGAAGATCTTAACACAGATACATGGTTTTTCTTTTTACTGGCCTGCGTTGCTACGCACTTCTCCTTCTGCCTCTCTGCGTATACCCGCAGAGATCCTTCTGCTGAACAGTGTGGCCACACACTGCTCCTTTCACTGATCTGCGTACAGTACGCACCCAATGGCACTATCGCGCTGCGTACTTCCCAGGAGATACGCACTCAAAAGAATATCTGCGCGGTGTACTTTCACAGCAGGTACGCACCCAAAAGAATAATCGCGCCGTGTGATGGTACAAAAGGCACGCACCTGAACCACTGTTGACCTGCGTATCTACGCACTGAACCTTCGGCGCCTCTGCGTACCCACGCACTGAACCTTCGGCGCCTCTGCGTACCCACGCACAGAACCTTCGGCGCCTCTGCGTACCCACGCACTGAGCCTTCGGCGCCTCTGCATACCTTGGACTAGGGCTGAAATAACCTCAGATGCTCAGATCTGAACTTGTGCTCAAGAGATCACCCTTCGCAGATTCGCTTCTAACCTCTCCTTTATAGATCAATCTTTAAGAACCGAGAACTCAATAAATCAGATCTTAAGATATTCAATTACACAAAAGATGCACAAGACAAATGATCTCCTTTGCTTTATATAGGCAAGCTCTTCCTCAAATCAAGGATCATGGGGCTCAATAATAATAATAAAATAAACAATACCACGGACCAAAACAATGATAACCCAATACTGTTGGCTAAATACCATGAGAAACCCCACGTGTGGGCGCTTAACTGCCTTGGAATGTGTGCACTGGGGTACGCACCTCATGGATGGGTAATCCGCGTATTTGGACGCGGTCCCTGCATGTCATGCCTGTGAGTACGCACCTCCTAAACTTTTCTCTTGCGTACTTCTTTATTTTTATCAAAATGAGAGCGCCATGCCATGGGTGTTGCCATCAAGTACAACATCTGAAACATCATACCAGAACCATAATGCCAACATGCGCAATCCCGACAATGGCAGAATCTGTTCCTCCTGGCAATAGTGTTGATCCTTCCTGATTGAGAAAGATGATGGGGTACTATGTAGGTTTGATCTTCCCTTCTCTACCTCTACGCTGACCCTCCTCCTAGCTCGAATTGATGATGCAAGCTCTGCATCACTTCTTCTCTTGCTTATTATTCTCTAGAACAACATCGTCTCTTGAGAGAACTGCTATTGTTGCAAATTCTCTGGATTACTGTTCGTGCCTTCAGTTCTAATGTGATCTGCAATGCTCTAATACCATGTTTAGATTTCTAATCTTGACATGATAGAAATCCCTACTGCATTATCTAGTTTAATTTATCCTACTTGTTTATTCCATTAACAAGTTATTTATAAATATAAATACTGAAATAAACACAAATGCATCCTTAACTCATATACATATCAACAATTGAAATAAATGAAACAAACACATAAGGGACATCATTATTTTTGGAAAATCATCCTTGGAAAAACCCAATGTGGGAAAACTGATGCAACCTATATGAGGGTTTTATTATTATGTAGGTTCTGAATACAACTAGGGTGCTTGAAATTGCTCACCCAACAAAGAATTCCCTTAGCAATAGTACCTCTCCTTGGAGAGAGATATTCTAGCTGATCAATCACTGGATGAACAATCCCACAATAGTTATGACAACTTCCACTTCTTTGTGTCACTCTAATAGGGACTACATCACCCTCTAAGCTCACCAACACTCAATCTGCCCCACGAAAGTATCTTAGTGCTACCTGTTAGCCCTACATCAACTTTGCTAGCCTCTACATCAGCCCCTTGGCTCTCTTCGTGAACTCTTAGACCCTCAGCATCACCCACGCTAGCCTCTTCAGCCTCTGCATAGCTCCCAACTACTTATGTGTCAGCCTCTCTAGGCTCTATGCTATCTCTAACTCTCTCCTATGTATTCTCATCCTTCTACCAAACAACCCCTTGCTGCAACAAATCACTAGCTCGATTCTCTCAGCAAAAACCTACTCCAAAAAATCAAAGTGACTTATCAATTTATTGTATCTCCAATTGACCCTCAAGCCTCCTCTTATACTTTTCATGTTGAGTCTTCAACAACCAAGATTAAGTCCCTAATCAATGGATAAGATTAGATTTGGCTTGATCCATGTCATTTAGAATATTCTCACCGAGTTTTATATTAATACCCATTAGTATTTTAATTTTCCTTAGTTTAGACTTACAAACCCCATTAAAAATATTAATTATTTTAATATTTCTCCAACTATGTGGAATTTCCCCAAACCATTTCTAGGTCATGGATACCTTATGTGCCTTAGCCTCTCCACCAATTTTCATAGCTAGAGCACATATGATGCAAACACAAATGAATAATCTGTGGTAAAAATAGACTAAGTAATAAATGGTGTGTGGAATCCAAGGTTATGCGGAAGAAAAGGTTCATGTGGAGTTAATGATTTTTGGAAGTTAAAGCTTATGCAATGGAAAATCCTATGTGGATGTAAGAGTATGTTCCACCACACTAGACAACGAGGGACCAAAACAAGCTAGGTGACATGGAAGGACACATGGCAAAAGGACAGGGGGCAATGACATGGAAATAACAAGTGATGACACATGGCAGGCATAATTGGCATTTTCGGCTAGCTAAATGAAAAATTGATAGTTGACAAGTGGCAAGAACAAATTAGCACTCGGAGAAATAGCAAGTCTTGATTGGTTGCAGTGGATGATGTGGGGATTATGGATCCCATATCATGTTGTGAGCTATTGGAACACTGTACTGCTAAAATGGAAACACCAATGAATCAACCTGAGGGGAAAAGTCCCAAAGTAACGAGAAAATAATTGTCAATTACAGTTTGTCTACCAAGCTAGTATAGAAAAGTGATGATTCATCCCATCAAGGTTTTGACTAATTCTTTCGAAAACTTATAAGATTTATATGTCATTTTATTTTCGGTTACTGATAGATTGTGGAGATAACATAAAAATAATTTCCATCTTTTTGACACCAAGTTAAATCCATAATAATTTTCCTAAAGTAGTTGGGGTATTATTACTCATTATCTGTTGAAAGATAATAGAAGAGTTCGTCATTCCTTTTTCAAATAGTTCTTATTTTCCCTCTCACAGTTATGATGGCAATATAATAGAGATTTATAAGCTTTATAAATCAACATAAGAAATTCTAACAAACTACACTTAAATTGTAGTTGCAAAATCTCTCTTGGAAAATTTGGAAAGCATTCAATTAGAATAAAACAATTTGAAGTTACTGTCACTAACAAAAATAATTCCCTATTGCTCAAGAAGGTGAATGCTAGAACTAAATTTACCAAAATAAAGCTACCATATATGGTCAATGGACCTTTTAAATGTTTATTAAAGTTGTATCTATGTTGGTGTATAATACAACTTGCTTAAGAGAAAGCATCACTTGCGGAAACCTAAAAAAACATATTCTTTGTTTATATGCCTAAGAGAAACATTGTTTTCTGAGACACCATACAAGATTGTAGGGCTCCTTCTTGCATGCACATATTGGAGATTCATAATTTGAACATATTAAAACCTTAAACTACAAACCTAAAACAACAGTATGACGTTTGTGAAGACTTGATAGAAATAATATTTCAAGTTTCAATGACATGATAATGCAATATGATATTGTGGTATTCTTTAGAAATGGAAAATTAAGTTCAAATAGGAATATCCCACCAAACAACTTAATAGAGCACACATTAAAGAGTCCAAAATTTACTCATTCATGCTTTCATATACCATAACAAAGTTAGTTGTGAATGAATAGTCTATTGCCTATGAAAAATTCAAAAATGTTATAGAGTGAATAAGGCATTAAATTCTTGCAACAAACCCCTAGCAGGTAGAGTAGACCATCGAACAATTTGTGCTTTTTAATTGATGCCAAACTCACGAAGAATTGTTACACACACATTCTCATTGATGTGAAACTCATGAACCATTGTTGCACACATATTGTCATTGATTTCAACTGTAGTAGTGTCAGTAACATCGAAGGAAGAACAATAGATTAAATAGAAGAGGTGACAAAGGAACAATGAGAATAATAGATCAAGCAAAAAAGGTTGAATATGTTGGCTAAGTAAGCAGTTCAAGCACATGTTGATCATGCAGTTGAAGGCCAAATAGGTTGGTTGAGCAATAAATTCAAGTGCAAGGAAGGAAAGCGAAGAAGGTCGAGAAGGCCAAAGGTTGAGGATGTAGAGGAAGCCAGAAAGGCTAAAAAGGCCAAGAAGGAGGTAGCCCTAATGATTGATCTTGGCCATAAAGGGTCAACAGGCCAACTCCCAAGCGATAAGACCCTTTTGGACTTCAAGAGTATTGGCATTGTCAAAAGACAAAAAAATGCGCCAAATTCCCAATATGATATGGAGATATGTGGGGAAAAATAAAATAAGTAATAAATGGTGTGTGGAATCCAACGTTGTGCGGAAGAAAAAGGTTCGTTTGGAGGTAATGGTGTCTGGAAGTTAAATCTTGTGCAACAAAAAATCCTGTGCAGAGGTAAGAGTATGTTCCACCACTCTAGATAAGGAGGTACCAAAACAAGCTAGGTGACTTCGAAATGCACATGGAAAAAGGATAGGTGGCAGTGACATTAGGGAAATTTTGAGGTCTTAAATGGGCCTCCTAATGAAATTATGAAATATTAGTGGAGATTAGATTACATAATCAAATTTTAGAGGGAAAAAGGAAGGATTTTTTTTTCAATTCGTATTTTCAACTTATCTCCCTATGGGTTTACTCAAATTTCGAGCGGTAATACTCGTTGGATGAAAAAATTTATTCCTCGTCCAAGGAGTACTCATGTTGCATACTTTTGATGGACCCTACTACACTAAAAAGGATAAATACATGAAGAACATTATTGCAATCACGCTCTTCATGTATTTTTCATTTTTTTGTGTAGTAAGGTCCATCAAAAGTATTTAACACAGGTACTCCTTAGATGAGGAATTAAATTGTGCATCCAACAAGTAATCCGGCGCGAAATTTAAGTAAAACCATAGGGATATAAATTGAAAATACGAGTTGAAAAGGTAGTTTTCTTAATTTTTAATGTTTTTACTTTTTCACTGCAAAAATGGTGAATCATCCCCCATGGTTGACATCATCATCTTAAATCCAATTGGTTCTTATAAAAAATTATTTTAGTTGTACATTTTTCGTAGGAGGTCCATTTTATACCTAAAAATTCCCCTAATGCATGTCAATAACAAGTGATGGCACGTGGCAGACATGTTTAGCGTTTTTGGCTAGTCAAATGGACATTTGGTAGGTGACACATGGAAAGAACACATTAGCACTTGTACACATGGAAAGTCTTGATTGGTTGTAGTGGATGATGTTGCAGGTCATATGTTAGATTATGTGGGGATTGTGGGTCCCATATTATGTCGTGTGCTATTAGAACATTGTAGTGCTAGAATGGAAACAATAATGAATCAACCTAAGGGACAAAGTCCCAAATTAACGAGAAAATAATTGTCAATTATAGTTTGCCTACCAAGATAGTGTAGAAAGGTAATGATTCCACCCATAAAGTTCTTGAAAAATTCTTTTAACATGGAATAAGAAACTCAGTCTAGGGATATCCTCTCATCAACATATCAACATGTAGAAAGTGAGCAGTGAGCCCGATCTACCTGATATCCAATTAATTTGTCAACAAATGGTCGTGAAATAATGTCACATGGGAGTTGATTAACACTTAAGGGCTTAATGCAATATTGGGCACGGGACTTTGATCTCGTTGTATTACCATACTGACATGTAAGAAGAAAGGTGGGAACTTGATCTACCCGATATCCATTAAAAAATTTAAAAGTACAGTCCCAACACATGGTCATAGTTGAGCGCCTACAACTGGAATAAATGGACTCTGATCCTAGATTTGTTGAAACAATTTTAAAAATGGTCACAAGTGCTTAAGGGTTTAGTCCTGAGGGCTAAGGAACCACGAAAATAGAAAATTAATGCACATTATCCAGATTGGATCCCCATGGCATGTTGGATTTGACCAGGTCTATTGTACTAATATCTGAAGTAAGAGAGGTTTGAGTGGGTATGAATAATTTGAAAGTGTGTGTGATCAAACACATAGAAGAAGAACCGAGAAATATGAACTATGTGGAGATGAAGGCAAAAGAATTCCAAGGATAAAGTATATAGAAGATGCGCGACTTGGACAGGGAATATGTTCAATCGAAGTGTGGATAAAGGTTGTGAAGTCTATAAGTGTGATGTGGTTTGAAATATAATTTTGTTTCTGGATTCTAAGTTGTGAAGAACAAGAACAAAGTGTAGCATGTAAGAGATTAGTGTTAGTACCATAGACAAGATTGTGTAGAAGAAAAGACCAAAATAGATATGAGATGCAGTTGAACATCAAGCTGAGATCAAAGTAGAAGAGATGATAAAGACAGGATGAGAAAAATCAAGAAGTTTGTATGAGAAAGTTTCATTCGAATGCTTGTGGATATGAGTTTGAAAATGTTATGAAATAGGGATTTGATATGCATATCAAGTTGGTGCCTATAAATTAGGTGATCAAAGTCTCCTTGAGGTTGGTGCTTACAAGTAACGGGATCAAAGTATCCTTCACATGTGATGCGTATAAATCAGGGGATCAATGTTTCATTTAGTTTGGTGTCTTCTTAAGCTCGGTGCATGTAAATCAAGGGATTGGTGTCTATAAATCTAGGGGGATGGATGTCTTCTTCTGGTTGGTAATAGTAAATTGATGTAATAGTAGGTTAGTGCATGCATTCATATATAAAGAAGTTGTTCCATGGTTTTCTCCCATGTGGGTTTCCACATAAATATTTGTGCCTCCTCATCTATGTGTATTGGTTGATGTATGATTTTTATGTGGTTTAACAAATATAGCTTAAATATCCTAAATATTGTTAAAAATTGTATAATATTGATTCATTGCCCCCCTCTCAATATTATCATGGATTCAACATGGATTCTACATGCATTTGGTCCATGGAAAGAGATCAATTGGCTATTATAGTTTCAAAATGATTCCAAAGCTACTTCTCTAAAAATCTTGCAATAAACTTCTAGCAAATAAAGTGAGCCATACATTTAACTTACCTACCCTATTAGGTATAGGGATGTTCAAAGTTAATAAGTATCTCGAGTAAACAAGGGCTATCAATAGAGAATTACAACTACAAATATGTATCACTGGTTTTTTTTAACGACATTGTCTATTGGAGCCACAACTTCACCTAGAAAATATATTTTGGTCTGGAATCTAGTAATTTCTCTTTTCTAGAATAAGTTTTTTTGCTTATTTTATATTTAATTGTGTTTAACTATTTAACTATTTTATATTTAACTATGATTGTATTTTATTTTTAACTATTAAGTCTTTTATATTTAACTGCGACGATATATATATATAACTATTTAATTTGGTGTTTTTTTTGGGCATGACTATTAATGTCAAACGTGCCCACATTTTTAATTTAATATTTTCACTAATATCAATATTTACATTGCGTTAATAACTTTTTCGATATTCTATTTTATATGGGTAAAGGTAGGTAAACAACATTAATGAAATATTTCATGAATATCCAAATTTATTAATATATTGCACCTATACCCAAATTAACAATAAAAATTTCATGGATGCCCACATGAAATAATTTAAAATTATTTAGAACATGTACCTCTCTTTAAATATAAATTATTTTGATTGGTTTACATATTATCACGTGGAAATTACGTGAACATTTCATGGGCACTTTTAGGCCGAAATTTCCTCTAGTGGGTTCTTGGTCCATGTCATGCCTCATGAGAACTAAACCTTCCATGAAAATAACTCTTTACATTGTGTCCTACAAAATTAAGAAGCAATCTATTCAAGACGCAATATGTTGTGAAGCCCATTGGATTTGATTAGATTGAAGTTACCATCTCTTACCCAAGGAGACTCCACAAATAAGTACTTGAGCCAATGGATATAGTTGAAGAATAAGGTTTTATCTCTAGGAAGTGTGGGTCCATTAGCATTAGACAACATATATCCTCTGACCCAATAAGCTAGAATTTAACTATTAAGACCATATATTTCATAGAAATTTATATGACTAAGACCTTTCGATAGCTCCAAAATATGGAAAGTCTACCCACTTGCCCCTAAGTATCTATTATCATTGATTAGAAACCTCTAATCCTTTTGGAGGCAATCATCTCTATTGATTCACTTAAAGTTTTTTTTTCTTGAACCATTAAAGGACTTGGATTTTTCGATCTCCATTTAGCATTGAGGGGACATTTCTTACCTTTATAGTTACTACTCCTAATTTTTTTAGAGATAAATTTCATTCTTGCAAGTGGGGATCATTAGGGTGATAACCTTCATATGTTAACTTGATTTTGCGAGAGTTGAACAACATTACCTATAGTTCCTCTAAGATTTTATGGTTTCTCTTTATATGCTCTCTCTTTTATTATTTATGTGGCTTAGGGGAATCTTTCAATGGTTGAGTCGGGTTAGTGCTAGATATTTCCAAGATTTCTCTCTACTCTTGTCCATGTGATTTGAGGAAATAATTGGTTATAATTTTGACTTGGTGTTCAACAATGCAAATAGGATCATTTCCCTTCCAAGATTTTACAATACATAGTTTGTCTAGGGAATAAAGGTCCATATATTTGGACTCTTATTTCTTCTTGTCATCCTCTAGATATACCATAAGAATTTATTGAAGAACTAGTTCCAAGATCTCTTTATGGATCTTATGGATAGTTTTTGTTTTAAATTCAACTTCGAAGGAATTGAGTGAATCCTTCATTACTATATCTACGGGATCATGGTCAAAATGTGTCGCTATCAATGGTTAAAGCCATCTATGGCATTAGCTATCCTTCTACTGTATGGAGGCGAAAGGGGCTAAGGGAGCTTCAACTATAGATGATAGGCTTGTTTAATCCCTTGGGGTCCTTGCTTTCCACCAAATGAGGTGTAGTGGCTACGGAAAGAAGAGGGAAATTCCTATAGAGATTTCCAAATTCTCGACAATGGTGACATATAAATGTGATCTCCTCATAATCTAGTTTTTCTTCAAAACATCATCATGGTAGTATATGCGAACTGATACAAGAAACCCTAAAAAGAAACCAAAAACCAGCCAAATAGTTACAGTACTCATAGTTTAAAGGCTCTAAATAGCCAGATCTCTCATTATGCCATAAAAATATTTTCAGAATTTAAGTTTAACGTGAGATGCTTCAGAAAACCCTTCATGCATTCATAAGAAAAATTCAAATGATAACCCCGGAATCAAAACTAACTGGGATCTTCAGAAAATGAAATCCATGAGTTGGTTGGTTCAGCCGAAAGCTTCCCCGAATGCTCGGTAATCTCAAAAAAAGGATTTCCTGCACAACTTAATTCAACCATTAACAAAGAGGGAGAAAACGATACTAAAATCCTGATCTAATGGAGATACCTACCATCATATTCATAAATTTAACCACCATTCAAACCCTAGTGATTAAATAAGATATTGTGTTTAAAATCACTCTTCATAAAGCTATCATCAATGGCTGTAATTAAAAATCATGCACAGAAATAAAATATCGTACAGCATTTTCGGAAGAGTAACATGAGCAAGATTTCAACTCCAAAGTCTTTCTTTATTGCACAAAAAAAAATGACTACGAGAGAGCTTTATATAGCATAAGACTCCTAGATCGAATGACCCCTGACACCCCATTTAAAGGAAAATTTTCCCAACAACTAGTTTGAGTGATCCATGTCAAAATGATCTCGACCGTCGATGAGGATCAAAATCTCTTTTAATCTCATCTGCTGAAATTGTAAATGCATTTTAATACATTAAAAAAATAAAATCTTGCATTTATTTCCTCAAAAATTTGACTTATTATTATTTTATTTCATTTTTCAAATTTTTATTTATCTTTTTGAATTTATTTTTAAATTTATTTTATTTATTTTTTATTTTTTAGTTATTTTTTAAATTTTTTTAATTTTTTAATTTTTTATGAGTTTTATTGGACCCTCGAACTTAGCCTTTGGAAAAACTACCTAGGACCTAGGACTATTGAGGGGATAAAGCATTTTTTAACCCTCAACACACTTTACATCATGACCTTTACAATTTTACATCTTAAGGCGAAAAACCCATTTGACATAGACCCTCATAAACTACCCAGTTCTGCGACACAAATATAATCTAACAGATCAAGAAATTTGTAATAACCTAACCAAATAATTTGGATTATTTCCAAATTACTTTTACATAGACTCGAAGCACACTAAGATTGCCCTAAGATTCTAAGGACAAAATCCATTCCAGCTTTGGGTTTAAGCTGAAGGAAAACTATGCCGATCATGGATCGGTGAGACAAAAAACCTTTCGAAAGGTATATTATCACTAGAAAATTAGGTTTGCCTAGGAAATTTACCTACATGACTTAGATCTTCTAAGATTATTTACAATTTACACATGCAAACTGTGTTTACAACATAACATGATCGGGTTGATGATGACAGTTGAATGGCACTGACACTTCGATCAAGCGTTATCGCTTTTGTGAAAAAGCGGGTGTACTGTTATGGGTAGTTGACACGCAATGGTCAACTCATCTCCTCCGTTAGCAAGGATGAGATTATTTCATCAAACAGAAAGTCAGTTGCATTGCTACATATTGCAATAACGAGACTATTCAACAAATCTAGTAGAGAACACAACAAACTAATGCACTTATCTTGATCTAAAATTTTGATATCAATAGACGATAACTAACTTACCACAATATTAAATTCATTCAGATGCTCTGTCACCAAGTCTCCATCTTTCATCCTCAGGTTATACAGCATTTTCCGTAGGAACAATTTATTCACCAAGGACTTATATTGTTACAAAGTCCCTAACTTGTCCCACAAAGCCTTCACCGTAGCTTCCCCTGATACATTCAACAATACTAAATCTGAGACACACAATCGTATTGTGTTCTTTTCCTTCCGATCCAACTTCTTCCATTCTTCATCACACACTCTCGTTGGTTTAGTACCAAGATCTACTGCGATCCACTAATCTTTATCCACCAACAGATCCTCCATCTTGAGTTTCCACAACTCAAAAATCTGACCATTAAATTTTTCATCTCTATCTTTCCATTGCTCACCATCTTCTTTCACAGCTAGAATCAATCCCACTGATCTCCCACTGAACGGGGTCTACCATAGACCTGAGCAAAACCCCTCAGCAACAAAGGTGTCCCCTTGAAGCAAAAAAAACTCTGATACCAAATGTAGGTTTTAACCCTGTACAGAAATTACCAACATACAAATTCTGAAACATAGAAAATAAATAATGTGAGAGCATAACACATAAAACACATATACACAGAGATTTTCCCCTCGATCGTAAAATCGGGACAACCATGGACCGAAAACCATCATGTCCAAAACCATGTATGAAAATCATGCACAAAACTATAGAGTGGGGTTACCTACTCCCCTCAAACCCCCCGTGACTTCCCACTGCTATGCAATTGGTGCAACGAAGGGGGGCTACGCCCCCCTCTTAACCCCTCGGTTAACTATGTGGGCTAGTCCTAAAAATAATATAACACAACCCAACAATCCTAGCTCCCAATTTTGTAGTGGCATAATTCTCCCAAATTATGTGATCCATCCATGCCTCACATCTTACTCCTATGGCTATAGGCTCCATATATCAAGGGATAATCTCATGTATACCCCATGACCCTCCTCCCACCTGGCCACATGATGAACTCTACCATCCCATCTTCGAATGGTGTACCCAAAAACTGCCAGAAGCCTACATGACCTTTTGTAGAACAAGTATATCATCCCCTATGTTGCATGACCCTGCAATCCTCCAGAATGCCCTACCTAAGGTGTGTCATAGAAACCTCCCATATTCATTATAACCCTCAAGGGGGTACTCAGGGGAAAATCATATGCCCTCTCTACAACATACCATGTCATCCCTATCTGTCCATGTGTCAGGATGCACAGTTTGTTTTCCCCAATGGAAAACTCCTCTCATATCCCTCATACTTGGGGTCACATCCATCCGCCTCAAGTCAGTCTGTTGCACCCTACTCCTTATGGTGAGGGAATCAAGGGACAACAACCAACTTCTTTGTGACTGTATGTAAGCCCTTATCGATATACTCAAGAGGTGCTCATCGTTGCCTATCTCTATACACCACAGAATGCCACAACTAGAGGCTGAGTCTGTGTGCAGTAACGTACATCCTGTCACGGTTGCCACCTTTACTACCACACCTCCATGAACTTGAATGGGTGGACCTCCCGTCCTAACCCTCTAAGAGATCTAACAGGCAAGCCTCCCTACGTGCTAGGGGTGGTGTCACTAAGGTGCTACTGCGTGGTGTCCTCTGCACCCCACATATCCATAGGAAATCCTCATCCCCATACAATACTCTGTCTAGTGGCCTATCGATGCCATTGTTGGAAATAATACTGAGAGGGGGGATGAATCAGTATTAGTAAAATCAATAACTTTTTCTTTTCATACTTTGATTTATATAAGTATATCCAATAAAGGTAACGTGCATGTCCATGTAACTGTATTTAAGGTAGTTGGCGTATATCCAGCAAACGTATGATTTAGTTAATTCATCATATGTTAATCTTTAATCAGCGCATCAGTACTTCATTAACCATATAAATAGTAACCATGTGCACTAATAAAAAAAAACAAACCATCACACATAAGAAACATACATGAACGCCAAGATTTAAGGTGGAAACCCACTGCGTGACAAAATTCACCTGCTGCTATCTTCTTTTAATATAAGAAAAAACAGTTTACAATATTGTACTGGTGCAAACTCATACCAGTACACATGCACACACCTGTAGAAGGCTACAACATTCTCTCCTTCTCAAACTACTACTAGAAGGGAGCTACAACCCCCTAGCTCTTGTATTAGCCGATCCATTTACTAGTACATAGGCGCTGACCTAAAGAAGGCTACACCCTTCTCTCTTCCTCCATGGACCTCGTTTCATAAATTTTCAGACTGGATACTCCTGGAACACAACACCACAATCTAAAGGCCACGTTTCATCAAATTTTCATACTGGACCCACCAGCAACATTGAAGCTCAAAATAAATCATTACTACAATACAACCATCAAATACATCTGCATCAACAAATCACTTAAACTCAATCATCAATCTCTAAATCTACCACAACTCAATCAATCATTCAAAACCCATCATCACTGAAGGAAATGACAATCACTCAATCTAAAAATTTAGAACAATATCACCAAAACATAATGCAGAACCCAGAACTCTGCATCAATCACCAGAACCAACTACAACTTCAAACATCATTTTTTATACTATATACGATACTTTATTAGGTTGAACCTGCATGTATACGTGCTTTTATCAAAGCGAACTAGCGTACAAATCTGCAAATACTAACTTGAAAACTTCACAGTGATTCCAGACTTCAGTCATACCAAGACCATAACATTTACAAAATAAAACATGCGTCGGTACTCAGATCCAAACTATCCATGATCAAACCACATAATGAAAATTCATTTTAGGTCTTATGATCTCAATCCACCATCCATGATCAACCATATAGGTGCATCCTTAGTTCAGATCAAGAAAAGCATCAGAAACCCATAACCTACATATTTGATCTAACACTTCATAAGATATTCAATGATTTCACCCACTGGCCTAATGATATTCTCCTCATATATTTTTATGCCATTAACAATACCTTAGATAAAAACCACTTAGGACCAATACCTTGGACCAAATACCTCAGACCAATACCTTGGACCAAATACCTCAGACCAATACTTTGGATCCAAAACCTTGATTTTCCATCCCATACATGTCTTTGAAAGTGTTTTTATACGTATAATCCTTTGATGTTAATGTGTTGCACTGTGAACTATCATCTATGTGAGTTGCCATCAATGACAACACCTATATATTAATGCCAAGAATGACTTCCTTTGATCAGCCCCTGCAAGGGTATGTTGATCATCACGCAACTCTACCCTTGATCCACATGCCAGGACAACACTTAGAGTCCACCTACTCTGCTATCGATCTAGCTATACACTACTGCTGCTTGAAATTCTAATATAAACATGTGGGTGTGTGACCTCAATCCCCAGATTGAGCAAATAACTACAACCATTGTCGAATGAATCCATGATGTGATGGGGAATTCCACCTTGAACCCAAAAATAGTTTGGCCCTCGAGCCCCTCTAGCAAGTCATGGCCCCGACTGAAATATGGCCATCGATACATCCTAACACCTAGCCTGCTCCATCGGGTACCAGCTCAACCCCTCTCGCCATCCAACCCCATCAGAGGGATCAAATGTAAGAGCACCAATATACGTAATAACTCCACCCTGTGACTCTTGAGTGCTATGCCCTATGCAACTCATATTGCCTCATCTCACTATCGTGGTCAACATATAAAATCTATCTAGGTAACTCAACCACTCTCCCTCCAACATGTAGAGGTCACCTAACAATACTGTAGGCCCACTCTATGTAAGCCTCAAGAGAGCTATTGACTGTAAGTACTATAACTTTGGCAGTTGCCTGCCATCTGCCTCCATCATGGACTCAACAAGAGTCCTAAGCTGCCCCACCATACGTAGCTCCTCAAGCATAACATCCTCATCTAGCTCACGCTCCTCAAGGTGCTTTCCTTGCTGCTGTAGGAAGCGGTCATCTGGGAACTATGTCACAGCTCTGGGTACCTCTATGCCTATTGGCACCTTGCTAATGGAAGGTCCCAATTGTCACCACCCACATGTCAATCGAGGCTACAAAAGGAAAATCCCGTAAGGGCGACTCCTACGTGAGACTAGGTGTATCTATGTGCTCCTCATCACCTTGTGTACCCCCAAAATCATGCTCGACCTCCTCCTCCTCAAGCTTCTAATATCTAAAGCCATGTCTCCACCAACAAAAGCACATCCTAGTCTCACCCTCTAACTGTCCCTTGCCTGTCTACTCCTTTTGAGGAGATTTAGTGCCCTCATTTTGTCGTCTCTCCCCATATGGTGTAGATATTTTTACTCCCATGGCTTGCGCACCTCCCTCAACTGAGCCAACCTCTCATCATTCCAGCGAATTTCACCCCAAAATTCTTGCATACTGAATCTCCTTTGAGCCATGGGTGGTGTACAGTGTAACCTATCACTATGCATACAAGCCAAAATCACCAATGATCTAGTTAGCTACCCCACAACTAACCAAGATCATGGCTCTGATACCATTTTAGTATTCCAAATTAAAATTTACAACTAATAAAAGACACGTGAACTAGGATATAAAAAATAAAATCATGAATAGGCATGCACCATCAAAAACATCAAGAAGCTAGGCAAATAAGTTGAGACATTTTATTAAATTATGAGCTCTAAGGAGTACATATAGGAAGGAACAAGTTAACTTCGGCTTGAATAAGAAATTTGGAGCAAACCTAAGTGAAGGAGATGACCGCAAGAGCTAGGAAACTTTGTTGCAAAATCCTTCTGCACAAACCTAGAAATTGGCAACTACTCTTGCACTAGAAATGCTGAAAATGACCCTTTGTGATGCCCAAAATCACGTGAAAATGTAGTTGTAGCTTCTCCAAAAAATACTCATCTAAACCCAGAAAGGGATCTGCCCCAAACCAACCACCCGTAAATCCACAAAATGATGCAATTACCCTTTGAATAATAAAACGTACTATTCAACAAAAGGATGTTTCTGGCCTAAATACTACTCAGAAAATTCTGTAAATTTAACCCTAGACTCCTTTCAACAAACCCACAAAAAAGTAGGAAGGGATTTGGCTAATTCTGACCTTCCAAAATTTCCCTATTTTGGCACTAGGCCCTCATGAACAAAGTCTGCGTCCCCGAGTGATGAAATCTTCTCGAACCCTCCTTATGCCTACTCACTCTACTAAGGAAGTGTTTTAGGAAATTTCATGTGTAGTAGGAGAGGTGTCCTACCACAAATTTCAACACTTAAGAGCTGAGCCCAACACCACACAAATTTTTCCAATGTCCCCTCTACGTAGGCCATGGAAAGAGAAATTCATCCGTCTCGAAGGCAATAATATCTGACCCCGAAATTCTCTGCAAAAATTAGTCTTCCCACGGAGCAACTTCTCTAAATTTATCCCGACAAAGACCACTCAAAAATAGCTGAAATAAGTGGCACTAGATTGATCAGATATTGATCCAGGACTTTAATGATAACTCAAAATTCAAAGTGTTCAAAAGAGTGTCAAACCTGAGCGACTAGATAGATCTCGCTTCTTGATTCTGGCGCCGCGAACGTTTTGCAAAATTGACACCATATGAAGAAGTTATTGCCATTTGAAAAGTTTAATAAACTGCAATTTCCAAGGATAATTGGTTTTTGGGAAATAATAAAAAAGAATATTGCAAGGAATAGTCTTTGGAATATTCCCCAAAATATTCCTTTTGGGTGACCAATCAAGAGTTGACACGTGGCAAACCTGGAGGCCACCATGTGGCCGTGGAATGGTCATGTAAAGCTATGTTTGGGGTCCTAGGGGATCGAACCCATGACCTCTGGTAAGACTTGAATGCATGCTACCAACTCCGCTATGGTGGATCTTAACAAACTACAGTCAAATGTTCTATTTAAGGTTTAATGGATTGCGATTTGGGGATTAGGACCACTAGCGGTCTTACCAACCAATGGTCCCCAAAAGCGATCACATGTGCGCCGATTGAAATTAACCGCATGCTGTTTGCATGTTGACTACCAACCCAACGTTATCCCTAACCGCTAGGTATAGTACCTATCACATGCATGCCAAACACTAATAGTTATGGTCAACCTTGGTGGTCACGCTTGGCGGAGCGGTAAAAAGGGGTAGTTATCCCAAATTAGTTACAGTTAATTGCAGTTAGCCAAATGTAGTGGATGATCACTAGGAGTTACTCATTAAATGCACTCCATAAGTGATTTTCGACCTAACAGAGTGAATCAAGAGGATAGATAGGCTAATTGAGGCCTTCTGAAGCCAATGGAATAGTCCACAGAAGCTGAAAAAGCCATCTTCAAGGATATTTTCATCCAAGGAGATTATGGAGCTCATGGCCACCGAGGGTTGGAGGAAGTTGCGGGAGCTACCAATATTCGTTCTCAGTGAACCAACCATCATTCCTAATTATAATGAGCCCTCTCAATCCATTGCAAGGGCTTATAGAAGCATGTGAAGGCTTCTAAAGGCCGAGATGTGACACGGAAGTTTGAGGCAACCTAGTTCCATCCGTGGAGGAAGGCTTATATCGAGGATGCAGTGTTCATTTTGAGAAAATGAACAGTCTATTGTTGATGTGTCATATGTACTCGACACAAAAGAATAGGTTGTAGAGACAGTTAAATAATTTTGAAGAAGTTTGTGCCATCAAGAAGCTCATGGAATCTTAGTGCACCAATTGAAGGAATCAAGACTAAGGGATCTTAGATCTCTTTGCATAATAATGACAGCCATGAGAGGGATATAGATGGTTTTCTAATCACATTGGTTCAGTCAATAACCATTGGAGTCGAGTGTGGAATTTGTAAAAGAATTGAAGCCATAATCCCAAAGAGCCAAGTCAAATTGACAGAAGCTCAAGGAGACATAGCCCATGAGATTCGAGTCAACTCCTAGATTAAATTTGTTATTATGTGTTGATTCTTATTTTCTTAATTATATGGCTATTATGTGTGTCTAATATCAATAAAAAAAAATCAACTTAAATCACTTAAACAATTAAAAACAAACGAAGACATACACATGTTTCAAGTACTTAATTCTGTAATTGTCAACATAAGCTAGATCATATATTTATAAGATTTGGAGTGAGAGGTTTTTATAAGCATAACAAGTTGTTAAAACCTCATTTTAGATAAGGTGATATCAGAGCACGATGTTTGATTGACAGATAAATCTCTCTTCTTGTTTGACTTGATAGGTGTTCAAATAGTCAAATTCTACTGATTGATTGTTTGTAAACTGACTATTGTTTGAGTTTTCAAAGGTGAAGGGAAAGCTATTGATAAGATAAGTATAGGAGAGGACAAGAAGGAAGAAGGGCTGAAGGAATTCTCCTTACCCCAAGGACCTCAAGACAATCCTTAAAGCTTAAGAGGGTTTGTTTGCAAAATGCTACTTGAATAAGAATTTGATTCTAGTGCCATCTAGTTCAGAAATTTGTCAGAAGTTCTTTGAAAGCTTTGTCAATTTTTTTGAAGTGCTTTTGTTAATTTTGATAATGACAAGTTATACAAGTGAGTTTTCCAAATCCTCCTCTTTCACAAGATTCTTTAACGAAGACTTAAAGCGAGATTTGTTCATCATGATGGATATGGGGACAGAAATGAGTACCGAACTTCGAGAGAAGTTGAATTCCATGGAGGAAGAGAAGCAGTTGATTTCTGACAAATTCCAGGAAATGGAGACAAATTCATATTGCGAATATGGATCTAGAAAAGATGCATGAGTTGGAGACACAACTCCTTGCCACCAAAGAAGCCTTAGTTAAGTATCAGCTTGAAGAAGAGGTAAACAATTCATGTTTGTCTTCAATTTCCTCTAAGAATGTTTATGTTGGTGGCTTTGAAAAACATACAAGAGGCAAAGTGTCCAAGTTAATGTCAAAAATAGGCTATGAAGGAAACGGATTGGGAAAACATGCACATGGTATTGTTGAGCCAATAATGGTTGAGGAAAGACCTAAGTATTTTGGTCTTGGCTATGGACAATCTTATGGAAAAAGCTTCAAAGTAGTCATGAAGGCAATTGAAACAGTTCCTAGAAGGAGTTTCATTTCAGGTTCTCTACCTCAAGTTTGTAAAGATTGTATTCTTGGGTAATGCAATTGTTTGAAACATCATTTGCAAGAAGAAGATGTACATAAACATACACTTGAACCTAAAATTTTTGAAATCTCTAAAAGCATTGAAGGGGTTGATGGTTTTCCAAAGGGAGCTACTTCTTCATTTGATTCACCTCCTCATGAAGGTAATGAAGGTGAGAGAGAAAGGTATAAATCTGATTTCAATCACACTTATTTGATTATGTTAAGCATGATAAATTTCCACATAAACATTGGAAAATAATTGCATGTTACTTTTGTGGTTTGGTTAACCATAGTGTTTCTAGATGTTGGAAGAAAATGGCCCCATACAGGAAACTTTTTGAAGGAAAGAAGGCAAGAAGGTAAAGGTCTATTGGACAAGGAAAATTATGATGTCAAGAAGATGAACATGTGTTGTACTTATTGCCATAAGCAAGGACATATTGCTGAAAGGTGTTGGACTCTGAATCCAACAATGCTTCCATGAAATTTGAAGAAAGTGGAGAAAGAGTATGGTAAGAATGGAAAGGAAGTTTCCATATTCGATGTGATTAAGGATGATCCACGTGTTGATGTCGATGTGCGCCTAAAGGAAGCACCTTTGGTGTGGATTGGCAAGAAATGGTTAGAGTTCTTATCCAATTAAAGTTACATGTTTTGTTTTGATGTGAAAAGAAATGTGTCACATCTATTTGCATTTCTTTGATAATGGAATGCAAGTTGCAGGATGGAAAAGTTGAGTATGTAGACTTACTTTATTACAGAAAATTATATTCATTTCAGCTTTGAAAGTACATATACATGTGATCGATTATCTTGTACTTATGATTGTGCTTAAGAGAAAGTTGAATAATCAAATACATGCATAAGGACAAAATGTATGAACACATGGATGTTAATGATTTCCTTGTATTTGAATATGTATCTAATTTACTTGATGGAAAGCTATCGACCATCATATTGTTTTTTTTAAACATGCATGTAATGTCAAGTCAACCTGGAAGAGTTGATTTGGTCTCCAAGATTGTAAAAGGGAGATAATGATGAAGTGTTTTATCTTTGTAAAAGAATCATTATAATTGTTTTTGTACATGCTTGACTTGAAGGGTCAAATGTTTGAAAATGCATTGTTTTTTTCACCTTGGGATTTAGTTGATAATTTGTATACAAGATGTAAAGACATGATGATGATTCACATGATCTGAAATTTGTTTCTTTTGATGGAGCAAGAATTTATGTCATCAAGTTTTTTTCTTGTATTTTGACATCGTCTGATGAAGAATATTTGCAACAGCAAAGGTCACCATGGAAGTGGTTTGGAAGCGATGTTCAACTACCTTCTGTAAATTCTGAATGAGTTCAAGGAAGACAATTCTTAACACGAGGACAAGCGTGTCCATGAAGGGAAGTGTCAACTACCTTCGAGATTTGATTCAAAGGCACCCGCCATGTAGGAAAGTGTATGAAGGCTCAAAGAAGAGGGTATTGTGCTCTCATCTACTGTTCAGAACAGTGTATCAGTGTTTTGAGGTCCAAAAGATTCCCAATGGGGAGGAGTGATCAGATATTGATCCATCACTTTAATGATAGCTCAAAATTCAAAGTGTTCGAAAGAGTGTCAAACCTCAATGACCGGATAGATCTGATATTCCTCATTCCGACGCCATGAATAGTTCGAAAATTTGACATCTTCTTAAGAAGTTATTTCCATTTGAAAAGTTCAATAAAGTACAATTTCCAAGAATAAATGATTTTTGGGAAATAATAAAAAAAAGAATATTCCAAGGAATACTACTTGGATATTCCCCAAAAATTCATTTTGGGTGACCAATGAGGAGCTGACACATGGCAAGCCCAGAGGCTGCCACGTGGCCCTAGAATGGTCATGTAAAATTATGTTCTATTTAAGGTTTAATGGATTGCAGTTTGCGGGTGAGGACCACAGCAGTCGCCAAAATCAGTCACATGTCCACCGATTGAAATTAACCACACACAACACAAATTGCCAACCCAACATTATCCCTAACTACCAGGTGTAGTACCGATCACATGTGTGCCAAAGGCCAATAGTTAAGGTCAACCCCGATGGTTAAGCATGGCGCAGTGCTAGAAAAGGGCAGTTATGCCAAATTAGTTACAATTAACTCTAGTTAGCCAGATTTAGTGGAGGATCACTAAGAGTTACTCATTAAATGCACTCAAGAAGTGATTTTTGACCTAAGAGAGTGAACCAAGAGGATAGCTAGGCTATTGAGGCCTTATGAAGCCAATGGAATAGTCCAAATAAGCTCAAGAATCCATCTTCAAGGAGATTTTCATCGAGGGAGATTTTGGAGCTCACGACCACGAGGGTTTGGAGGTTGCGGGAGTTACCAATATCCATTCTCAGCGAACCAACAGTCATTCCTAACTATAATGAGCCTTCTAAATCCATTGCAAGGGTTTACATAAGCATCTAAAGACTTCTAAAGGTTGATATTCTATAGGGAAGTTTGAGGTAACCGAGTGCCATCCGTGGAGGAAGGCATAGATCAGGGATGCAGTGTTCATTTTGAACAAATGAGCAGTCTATTGTTGATGCTTGATATGTGTTCAAGATGGTAGAATAGGTTTGAGAGATAGTTGAATAATTCTGAAGGAGTTTATGCCATCAAGGAGCTCAGGGAAGCTTAGTGCACTCATTGAAGGAATCATGTCTAAGGGATCTTAGATCTGTTTGCAGAATGATGATAGCCATGACAGGGATATAGATGGTTTTCTAATGGTTTTCTAAGCCCATTGGTTCAGTCAATAACTAATGTTGAACTTGTAAAAGAATTGAAGCCATAATCCCAAAGAGCCAAGTCAAATTGACAAAAGCTCAACGAGAGGTAGCCCACGATATTAGAGTGAACTCCTACATTAAATTTGCTGTTATGTGTTGATGCTTATTTGCTGAATTATATGGATGTTATGTGTGTCTAATATCAGCCTAAACAAATCAATTTAAAACACTTCAATAGTTAAAAACAAACAAAGACATACACCTCGTTTCAAGTAGTTAATTCTGCAATTGTCAACATAAGCTAGATCATATATTTATAAGTTTGGAGTGAGAGGTTCTTCTAAGCATAACAAGGTTATAATACATCCTCCTTGGAGCACTAATTAGCTAAGGGTAATGCCTCAAAGGTCCTCCCAAAATTCCACAAGCCTCCCTTCAAATGTAGCAACAAATTTACCTCCCTAGGGTGGCACATGAAGTCCACATAAAGAAGGGCGAGTTCTCCCCTTGGAGAACTCTATGCTAAACAACACTTGTGAGATGAACAACTTGAGAAACAATGTCTAAATGTCAAATTATCAAAAGGTGTCACCTTCTATTTATAATTGCTGCCTTACTTTTCCTTGTGGGTCGCGCCAAATATTTTGACCACCCTTTAGAAAATTGAATTTTCTCCCAATAGGTGTGTGTTCCTTGAGAGGTGGACCCACATTCCACTAACTTTAATATTTGAACCACTTTCCCTAAGTTTATACCCCAAAAATATGTTAGCTCCAAAATGGAAAAAATGGTTGATCTCTTCTAAAAGAAATTTATTAAGAAGGGACATTACATAGAGCCTCTTTGTTGATGTAATTTTGGTTCAAAGATATATTGCACTCAATGCTATTTTGGTTACATGCACCCTTGCTATATATATGAGAAACTTTGCATATTTGTGTATAATGGTTTGGATTCTTATGGATGCATATGAATATTTATGTATTTTTTGGTCAACTAGTTTTTTGGTCCCATATTTTTCTAGTTCCACCAGTTTTGGGTTAACTGATTTGGTGAATGTTCCAATTTTTTTAACATTGGGATTATTGCCATGCAAATGCATTATCAAAATATTATAACCTAATAAAGAATGATAACAATGATTAATATAAACTAAACCCAAATGTTCTATTCAATCTTAAGAAGGTTAGAAATTAATCATAATTCTTTAGGATTTTATTTCCATGCTTGAAAAGCATTTAGAGAAACATTCCAAGATCAACATAGTTTAGTCAAGAGAGTTAGTAGTGTGACAAATATATTGAAAATTAGATCTAATCCCAGTATAAGTTAGACAATTAAAGAGAAAGTGTTTTTCATCTTCAACCTTTTTAATATCACAAAGGTAACAAAATCTTCAACCTTTTTAATATCACAAAGGTAACAAAATCATCCAGTTTCACTATAAAATTAGAAGAAATGAAATGTTTTATCACTCATTTATTTTCTTTTCCATGAAAACAACAGAGAAACACAAATTTAAAATACTATATAAGAACTAACATTCATGTGAATCTCCTTATATTTGTGCCCTCCATGAGCTTTGAAGACCATTTCGATAGAACTGACCTCAATTTTGGTATTGAAATATGGTTCAATAGCGAAAGTATTTTCACCAAATTCCTGATGATCTTTCCATAGTTACATCGCTGAGGCTACATTACGTAAGCATCAGTTTGTCAAATAAGATCAAAGCCAAATTTGAATTACTATGTGTGAGATTATGCACCAGAAATAAAATCCTGTACAGCAGTGCCCTGCATGAGCATTGGAGATCAAATCAATATCATTTTATCGAGTTTTATTGTCCAATAGGGTGAACATTTTGATGAAATCCCTAATAATATTTTGGTTTGCATAAAATACATTTTTACAAGATGCAAAAACATAAGAAATTACGACTGAGAAATCAGCCTTTTCAACTTGTCAGCGTGCTCATCGGTAGTAATATGCAATGCAATACGGAGTCTGGTCAAGAAATCATGACGTTCCCAGGATAAGTGAGACTGACACTGAGCATAAAAGGCCTCTAACACAGAATGATATGCCAGTAACTCTTGATCATGTGTTTCTAGTCTTTCCTTTGCCACCATGTTCAACGGATTATTCCTCTGAGCTTTGTTGTCAAGCTCAGTTCTAGGAGAACCAAGTATTGCACTCCCTGTACATCTTTCCACAGGAGTCTCGGTGTATTCTGTTGACTCCGTGACTTTAAATCTTTTGACATCATTACCTGGTGTAGCTTTAATGCCTCTATCATTTCCATCCTTTCTATCATCATAAACATACAGTCGTTTAACACCTATCGAGTGAGGAGAAAGTGAATTTCCTTTCTGATTTTGTTCCACGTCATTTCTCTTCTTGGGCCTTCCTTCAAACTTCTTTTGAGATTGTGCATTAGTTTGCATATCCCAGGGAGATGATGCCTTCGAAGTTGTCTCACTATTTGCAGGCATGGGATATTTTCCTTCATATATGATATTGTTTGTTTGCTAAAAAAAGGAAAAGAATAGATCAGCCATTTCATTAATCAATGACTCACAAAATCTCTAACTTCAATAAACAAATTAAATAACTCACGAAGACATATTGTCAATGAAATTTTCCACAGAATTTTGTAATACTTCCGTGGGAATGCAATGAGAAATGTCTATACAAAAATTTGCAATATAATAGGTATAGGCAATTCTACTTGTTTAAAATGTTCCTAGTTCATCAGTATAGAGTATTTGGAAGAAAAACCTAATCTACAGGGACAATGTACAAGTAGATCTATGCAAAGAAATTATAATTTAAGAAACTACAGTCAATCCTACTTGGACATGTTGGGATCAATGCCTATGTCAAGTATACAACAATCTACAATGATGGAAGTAAAAACAACCCTATTTATTAGTTAGCTACCCATCTGTGTAGATGGATTAAAATAGAGCATAATGGACAACCCATATTTGTCATCTTGTAGAGTCCCAGCTCAACTGGAAATAGAAAACACTGATAATTTGGGGCAGCACAACCAACCTTAATTGACAATGTTGGAAGCAATGCATATGTTAAATATATAATGATTGGCAATATAGCAAGTACATCTAACTCTATGTTAAATGTCTACCTATGTATTTATGTAGATGGATAATAATAAGACCTACTTTACAAGAAGAATGGTCAATGGCATATCTTATATATTAAAGCCATGCCTTGTATCAACTAGAAAGAAAAGGTACCTTTACATTAAAGATTTCAAAATTATCTGAAAACTCTGGAAAATGAATGCATACTATTTTAACTATGAATTTGAACTTTTGAAGGTCGGGACTTAATTAAATGCAACTACATATACTCAATGCATAATAAAAAAATAGTGATAATCAGCTTAATCATACTAATTACTGCAGAAAAATTCTTTTAAAAAAACCCTTAATTCACATCTACATACTACATACGCTTATGGAATGGCTTAACTGTATTGGTAATGATCATAAACAATAGACTCACTCTCCATTATAGCAATAAACAAATAACAAAAACTGTACATGAAGCCCTTAAAAAATAATAAAAATACAGTAAATATGTTACCTGTGAGGGTAGCGGGTACCATTTTCCTTTCAGCCATTCTTGAGCAGGTCTTAATTTGGAGTAATGGTACATTTTCTGTATATGATTGTGGGTAAAATATACAAGGAAAAGCTCAGAATTGGTGCTCATAGCTTGCGTGATGATGCCCTGCCACCAGCACCCTTTGTCAGAAGCTTCAACTGCGTCTCGGATGGAGTAGTTGTAATTGTGGGGTGCTTCAGGGGGAATGGGTCTGACTCGGGTATAGCGAACATCTTCTTCTTGTGTCAATCGCTGTGCGTCGCTCTCAGGGTGGCGGTCGTAGCGTACCTTGTAATGACGCCCTCGCCCACGACCATATGCATCGACAATCACTGCCTCCGTCCAGGCACCATCTATCTGCACCTCCACTCTCGTCTTTTGGTCCATTCCAGCGATCGCTACTGTAGTACAACGAAACACCAGAATCGCAGTTAATCAAGATCACCACAATGACTCGACCACAGTCCAATGAAGAAGTGAGTGAGAGAATCCTAAGATTGAGTAATGGCCAAGTAAAAGCTGCATGAAAATAATATATGTTGCTTCCACCTCGTCGGTTGGAAGGATATATTTTTGTAAGCCGACCCCACCATATACCATGTGTGGTATTGTGCGCTGAGGGGCACCACCAGTCGTGCGGTTTCAATCTGGTATTTGGCCTGGTTCTATGTTATGGGGGTGTTTTGCTGGGTTGATCTTATTGGGTTTCAAGTTGGTTTAGTGCAGTGTTTTGTTTTGATGTTATTGGGTTTTGGCTTAGGGTTTTATTGGGTACTAAATTTAGAATTAATTTATTATTATAAATTAAATTATTATTATTATTTGGGATGTGATTTTAAAATTAAATTATTATTGTTATTTATGATGAATTGGTTTGGGAATAAATATGTACTTTCTTACAAATGTTTTTTGGTGTTAAAATAAGACTTTAAATTGTCAATAATTTTTAGTTAGAGTGATTGAGATGGTGGTTTGTCATGTTGTCCATCGTGGTTTAAGGTTTTAGTGACATGACCATTCATAATAACACTCAAAGGATAGATGTCCAATTAGAGTCTAGCATCTTGGCCCCAATATTTGGTGGTATACTGACCTTTCAAGCCTTAACTTGAATTTTGTTTAGAATTATCTAGAAATATGGATAACCAAATTATGATAAAAAAAAATTACATTAAGAAAAAAAGCATAGTTTAATGGCTAACTATATGACAAACCTTAGACAACTAAGAATCCTTCAAGGTAAGTTTGAGCCATGAGGAGGTTGATCTCCCAATTAACTCACAGGTAATGAGTAATAATTTCTTATAGTATCCAATAATGTATGTAGATTTTTAGGTGTATGTCCCTTTTACAAACATTGAACACATCGTAAATTAAAATACAATAGTTATAAAAATCTTATGAAGAAAATTGTGTCGACTACCATTGATCCAGGAGGATCTTGTTAGTGGAGCATGAGCGGAGTCTTGAGTGGTTGAAAGTTGAAGTGGTCTTCAAATGATCATGATCAATGAGGTCTTTAGCTTTATCAACTTCGCGAGTGATCGTCGTCAACATTCAATGTCTAGTATATTCAGCTTCGCCATTGATGTCAATGGTTGGTATGGTTTTCACAGTGTTCGAAGGATATGGTTTTTTACCTAGTTGTGGACATGTGTTTGTCATCAATTCCACTCGGGTTTGGTTGTCGACATGTCTTTCTCATCATGTTATGTTGACAAATTTTGCTTTGTGACGAAGAGGTGTGCATGGGTTTTATTATGAAAATCAAAGTGATGTAATACATAAACCTAAGTCCTAAATCCTAATACACCTAAACCCTAACCTATACCTAATCCATGCAATAAAATGCATTAACCCTAAGTTTAAAAACCCATTCGGGTCATGTAATAAGCATTACAACACATAAACCATTGCAA
>APFE030210554.1:0-16704 GCA_000404065.3 Pinus taeda
CATTATAATAAGTGTAAGAAATATTAAAGCTCCCTTAGAGGGGACTACTCATTAATATTTCTAATCATCTTAATCAACAAAACCTAATTCTGATTGGTTACATGAAATATTAAAGCTCTCTTACAAGAGACTATTAATTTATATCTCAAGCATATAAATTAGAAAATTAAACTAATGAAATCAAACATTAAATAACAAATCAGATTCATTGAAGGAAACATTAATACTTTCTTATGAAAAGTCATTCATTAATATTTCAAACATATGAAGCTAATAATTTAATCTAATGAAATTCACAAACATAAAATAAAAGCTTAACAAAACAAAAGTGTACTTGCTAGGAAATGGGGATCCTTCCAAGGATTCACAAGCACACCAAAGAGAAGTTAAATGTAAAGGATCAAAGAAGCTCCATTTTATTTATCATGATTTTCAAAGTACAATGGCTATAAGCTCATATGATCCTAACTAAAACTATTCTAAATTCTATCTAGATTAACTTTACTTGATTACAATGAAGGACTAGGTTCTAAGATTCTAAAAATACTAAGATTACAAATGAAGGAGATAACACTCCTATTTATACAAAAGCTATGATAACAAACTCATAAATGTAGACCCATTATTCCCTCCTTTGTTCCACATACTTCTCAACCAATGGTGACACATAACCCTATCCTCCATGATTTCCTCCATGAGGTCCATGATCTTCTTCATGAGGTCCATGATCTCCTCAAATTCGAATTTGAACATAGAGTGCCACATAAAGATGCCTTGGAAGCTTCCTTTGTAACTACACGTGTCAACAAATTCATTCTAATTGTTAGGCATAAGTATATGGATATTATTTTCTAAATTTTAACCACAAATTCTCTTAAAAATACTAAGAATTAATAATGTTTTGGAAAACACAAGGATAACCCATATAATGATGAAAGTGAAGCTAATGTGATGACATGGTGGTGGAATAAAGGTGAGAAATGGTGTGAATGGAGAGGAAGTGGATGTTGAATGGAGTGAAAGTGGATGTATTTTAAGATAATTCTTAGGCCCAACATCCCGCTTGCAAGATTTGATCCTATAAATCTACCCCATATGAACTCATAGCTTCTATGTGATTTACCTACACTCTCATGCTAAGTGCATCTGCAACCCTATTCTCTTTACCCTTAATGTACCTGATCTTGAATTCAAACTCACTGAGTGTAGCTAACCACCTAGCTTGCCTTGAATTCAAATTATGTTGGTCAAATAAGTACCTCGGTCCACTGTGATCACACATCAACACAAACCTCTTGCCAAGAAGATAGTATCTCCACATCTTTAATGCATGAATGATTTCTTCCAACTCAATATCATGTGTCACATAGTTCTTCTCGTGCTCATTCAATTTCCTTGACTCATATCACATTCTCCTTCTTGCATCAAGACCCCATCAAGTCCTCTCTTGCAAGAATTTGTACATACCACAAATTCTTTGTCTGGATCTGCAATCTTCAATACCGGATCATTTTTAAGCAACTACCCAAAACTAGTTGCACAATATTTTTTCCATTCAAACTTAATCCCTTTCATTTGCAATGATGTAATAAGATAAGAAATCTGTGAAAAGTTCTTGATGAACCGTATGTAATAAATTGCTAGTCCCATGAATGATATGAACTCATCCACATTCCTAGGAGTTTACATTCCATGATAGCTATGATATTTTCTAGATCTACTGCTATACCTTCCTTAGAAACCACATGCCCCAAATAAAGAAATTATTTCCTAAATAAACTGCATTATGTCATCAATGAATACAATCACAAACTTTTCCAAATAGGGATGCAACACACTATTCATCAAACGCATGAAAGTAGTGGTAGCATTAGTCAAACAAGGAGGAGCCACAACAAACTCATAATTCTCCTACCTGGTCCAGAAATCAGTCTCGTATGTGTCCTCTTCTTTGATGTATACCTGATGATATCCCGATCTCAAATCAATCTTCCAGAAGACTGTTGATCCCTTCAAATAGTTAAACAAGTCATCGATCCTCAACAAATGGTACCTATTCTTAATCATCACCTTGCTCAAATACCTATAATAATTACATAACCTGAAAGTACCATCCTTCTTGTTCATGAAAAATATTGGTGCACTACAAGGTGACACACTTGACCTAATGTATCCCTTTTCAAGCATTTTCTTCAATTGCAACTTCAATTCCACTAATTCCTCAGTGCTCATCCTATACTATGCTTTTGATGTTGGTGCTTCTCTAGGAGTCAACTCAATAGAAAAATCCACTTCCCAGTGAGGTGGTAACTTTGATATCTCTATTGGGAATACATCCTGGAGTTGTTGCAAAATCGGATTCCTCTTCAAGACCTCAACATCCTCAAAATCCTTAGCTTTTTTACTAGAAATATGAACTGCAAATAATACACTTCCTTTCTTGCGACTGCAATTTTCCTTCATAGTTGAAACCATTTTGACTGATGTCGCCTTCTTCTTACCCTACAATATTATTTGTTCTCCATTATCGTCCAAGCACTTAATAGAATTTTCATAACAATCCAACTTATTCCTATGAATATGCAATCAATCCATATCCAATATCATACTGTACAATCCCAACAGAAGCACATTTAGATGCAATGATGTCGACATACCATTCAACTCAAATGCACAAGCTCTTACCCAATGATGAACTCTTTTCCTAATACCTATAGCCAACTACACTAACCAAGACTATGCATGCACTTCTTTATTCAAACCACACTTATCCATGAGGCCAAGACTGATATAACTATAGTTAAATCCAAGGTCAATCAAAATAAAAACAAGTTGATCACAAAGCTTACCTTCCATCTTGATAACATATACCTGATGATCAACCTACATATTATCCAACATTGCATAACTCCGAGGAATACTCCATCCAACATCCCCCACTTTCTGCAATTCTTGAGTGCTATAGTTCCACCCTAATGATGTGGACAATCCCTCCTGCGATGATACTTTCCACAAGTCCAACATTGTAAAGGCTTCCTTCCATCACTGTTGTTCTACTCCTCATACTGAAATCCATGTCCTCTGTTAGCTGAATTGAACTTCTTGTGCAATGCTGCATTCTCCTTTTCATATGTATCATGTGGTTTTCCTCTCTTCTTGACCCACTTTCCCTTATTCTTCTCATTACTCTTCCAATCTTGCTTATTCTTAGACATGCACTTTGATTTCTCATAACAAATTTTCAACTTCTTGATGGCTTCCTCCAATGATCTAGGCTCATCAAATTAAATCCTATCTTTGAATGACATCAATAACCCACTAGTGAATCTCTCAATCTTCACTTTCTCCTCCTTAAGACAAGGCACATATCTCAACAACTCCAAGAATCTATTTGTATACTCTTTGTTGGTCATATATCCCATCCTCAACTCAAATAATTCCTTTGGCCTGTCATCATAGTCTCTCTTAGATAGATACCTTTTCCTGAAAAGTCTCTCGAACTCACTCCAAGTCAACTCCTCTTCCTGAATTCTTCGATGTTTTTTACATCTTCCCACCAAATTTCTTCTCTCCCTTTAAGACTGAAGGTAGTTATCCCGACTTTCATATTCTATGAGTAATCATGCAATTTGAAAAACATATTCATCCTAAGTAACCAAGCTTCTACATCCTAGGACTTCTTCATTTCTCCATCAAATGTAGGAGGATTTTCTTTCTTGAATTCTTCTAGAAAGCACTTCTTCTCACTCCTCCTATAAAAATGGTGATGGTGATGATGATGTTGTCTCTCTGAACCAAAACTAGAATCACGGGGGCTTCACTGAATGAACCTCTAACATATCACGTGCATTCATGGAATACTAAACAATACCCCTAATTTGACTACATATTGGAAAATACCTCTAAAAATAACAGTATTTAACCCCCCACAAATGAAAATCCAATACACCTTCCCAATTTAAAAAACCCCTTCTTTCACTAGATATTGGAGGTATCCATTTTTTCATTGACATTTTTTATACCCCTTTATATTTTGTCATTAACTTTGAGCTCCATATTTTATACCTGCTAATATAAAAACCCTTTACCCCCTATATATCCCCTAATATATTATGTAATTTTTCCCTCAATATATATCCCCCAATATGAATGCACATCGTATGGTATTTCTCCACCGGTGAAGCCCCTATGACAAGAATAGAACACACAATCATTACCCCTCCTGTCAAGTGTCTCCAAGGACCTACCATCTCTGGTTGTATCATCCATGTAAAATTTGCATCCTGATTGAGACCTGTTGCCATATGCCCCATTGGTCCTTTCCTCTTGTCCATGACTGATCCTAAGTGGCCCTTGCCTCTGAAAATCTGATAGAATTTGAAGGATGATTGCATTAAATTCTACTTGTTTCTCCTTTTCCCTAGTAAGTATTTCTTGTGACTGAATGATATTTCCATTATCCTCTTCGCAACTTCTGATCTCTACTTTCAAACTTCACAATGTGTCAGGGAAGTACTCATCACCATGTTGTTCATATGCTCTATAGGGAGAATCACATGAACTATAGTCCACCATTTTGCTTTTCATCTTTGATCTTCTACTTCCTGCAAGCATACCATGTCAGATAACCAAATATAACATAATCAAAACACCTCAGTGAAGTTTAGGGGATGCTATCTCACTTGCAAGATCATTTCATATTAGCACAATATATGTATATATACATAATGATGGAAAATTTTAAGGATGGAAATTTATGTTAAAGTTTAGAAGCATTGGTGAATATTACTAGTCCCAAATGTGCAAATTGCAAAATGTTAGGGGGTATTTTTTGTAAAGATACTTAGATATATAATAATTTTATAATATTCTACATAAAATTTTGGCGATTGTTTAGGTAAATCAATTTTATACTGTAAAATTTGGGCGAATAACTTTTAGAAAAAATGGAAATTGACGAATCTTTTTTTTGGAAAAATCATGGAAAATTAGACCACCTGCGAATATTAGCCCCTAAAATATTCCCTACACATAATCACATCAATACACCGACATCATGCATGACAACACCAACTACATACCATTGCCTCATGCATGACAATCATAAACATAATAATACATGCATAAAAAACATATAGACGCTGACATGCATGCATGACAAACACATTCAGCCCATCGAGTCCAAGTGTTGAACTTAAGATCTCTGATACAATTCGTGGCATCAGATATCACCCAAAGAGAATGGAACTAGTTCTATTACCATTCTATAACCACCCATCCCATATCTGCCCAATTTCACCAGCTTGTCAGAGTAAACATTAGACGAATAGTTACTATGACATGACCCGACCTCCTAGGTTCCATTAAGGAAGTAGGAGTGAATGCGGAAGACAAACTAATAACTCAACACATCCTACAGGGGCTTTAGGTCACTCACAGGTTGAGTAACCACTCTAGGTGGCCAAAATCTGAGCTAGACAACCTTTTTTTTATGTGAGCCCTCAATCACTCCCACAACAAGGCATCCATGCGGTTGGAATCATCCAATCACTCCCACAAGCCTGTTTCCCAATGGTTGTAGCCCAAAATGTTCAATTTAGAGCATGCAGTCCCAAATTATAATTTCCATGTCATCCTCTAGACCACTAGTGCCATATTTCAAGCATGAATGTGAGATCTCATGGAATAATCATAACGAAATCAAACCAGGTCTTCCAAAGTTCAAACCACCACAACCCTCAACTAGAGATTCCACCGCATGGTCAGACATCACTAACACCTACTAGATAGGCCTCTACCTAAGTTGTCCAAGGCTCTAGAGTGTTTTTCCCAACTGTGGCTCCAGGAACTAGTAACTCAACTCACAACCTTCCAGGGCTCTAGAGCATTTTTCTAACCAAGGCTCCAGGACTAGTAAATTAACCCAATTTGTTACAAAGCTCCTAAGCATATTTTCCAACCAATAAATCTAGGAACTAATAACTCAACCCACAACCATAAGTAACATGAGCATTAATTAGAAACAAGTGGAAAAACCCAAAACCACCATGGCTTTCCAATAAATGGAAACACTAGGTAAAACCACTATCAATCTAGGAAATCCTCCATGTCAATGACAAATCATAACCAAATAACCATATACATATACCATGAATTCCAACCAAATAACCACATGCATATACCATGCATGCCAAAGTAGCAAGGAAATCATACATGCAACTCGATATTCTCCATGTCAATGGCAAATCATAACCAAATAACCACATACATATACCATGAATTCCAACTAAATAACCACATGCATATACCATGCATGCCAAAGTAGCAAGGAAATCATACATGCAACTCGATACCTACTGCTTAATATAGAAGTAAATTAGATATTCTAATTAGATGGGGAAATTGATATATAAGCGAATTTTATTTAGTAAAATGGTCCATTTTACAATAAGATGTGTAATTCCTTTTTCTTCTCAAGTTAAATTAGATTTATGCCACGTGGCCCCTGCCCACAAATTTCTTAAGGATTTGAGATTATTCCAATTCTAATTAGTTCATATACTAATTAGATGAGGAAATGAACATATAAGCAAATTTATTTAGCAAAATGGTCCATTTTACAATAAAATATGTAACTCCTTTTTTTTCTCAAGTTAAATTAGATTTGACACGTGAATCCTTCCCACCAATTTCCTAGGTATTTGAGATTATTCTAATTCTAATAGGTTCATATTTTAATTACATGGGAAAATTAATATGTAAGTAAATTTTATTTAGCAAAATGGTCCGTTTTACAGTAAGATGTGAAATTCATTTTTTTTGGAAAGTTAAAGTTGACACATAACCTTTTTACATGGTTAATAGAGTAAATGTGTGTATTGGTATGGCATTCTTAGTGATGCAGTAGTTTTTTTTGTTATATTTATGTAGCCTTCGGCTATATCAACCACATTAATATTTTTAATGTGGTTGTACTAGTTATTATGCAATTATTAAACTTAATTAAATTTGTTTAGATTGGGTGAGAATATTATAGATTTTATGATGTTTATGGGGCAATGATAAACTTATTAAGGAAATTAATATTAGATGGTTTTATCTTTTATGTTTTTATTGACAAATAATATATTTTCTAAAGAATTTAATGATGTCTTGAAATTGCATTATAAAAAAAAGATAAATTAGTATAAATATTTTCTTTATCATGAATTTAACAAGTGTAAAGCGGATCAAGTCTTTGTAGGTGTAAAGAGGATCAAGTGTTTTGAGGTGCAATTTTTTTTTAAGTACAAAACTTGAAAAAAGATTTGTACAATCAAAGGTTTGATCCATCACCTTTAGTAAATCTATGATTAAAATATATGTATAGCATGTACAATTTTCATTTTTTAAATTGCATTTCTTAATCCTTGGCAACCCCCTTGGGCACTTGGATTGTGTAAACTATAGAGTTTAAACTTGCAATTATAACAAATAGTTGTTAGATTTGAAACAAAATTGTAAACCAAAATGTAAAATAATTCAATCAATTGACATTTTTAAACCATATTTTTTTTCATTCATTGTATATAATATATGCATAGCCTTTATAAACCATGTATAATATGTTCATAGTTGAAGTTGAAATATTTCATTTAACATGGTCATTGAAATATTTTATTTGTGGATCACATTGTTCATATTAAAATGTTTTTTCTTGTTATTAATATATTTTTAAATATACATAAGTGCTATTTAACTTTGTATGTTGAAATGTTTTATTTATGACCTAGATAGTCTTATATATTGAAGTGTTTTATTTATGGCCTTAAATAATTTTTCTTCCTTTTGTTACTTTTCTAGGAAGCAAATGATTTTTTTTTAATCATTTCTAGAAAGAAAATAAATGTTATACTTTTAATTACTTCTATTTTTTAGGTTTTGAAATATTTTATCATGGTCAGTGTTAAACTATTTTTTTAAAATATAAAGTTGATCTTGAAATAGAATTCAATTTTGAAATATAATTACTTTTTTGAAACTTTTTCACAAATTAATAATAAAATAGATTAATTAATATAGATATTCAATTCTTGTATTGAAATATTTTTTAAAATATAAAAATTATATAGATTCCACACACTGAAAGTGAAAATATAAGATGTTCTTTTAACTTTCAATTGTTTTATCACTTTACAAAGTTGATATAGATTTATGTTACTTTACATGTACATGCAAATATTTTATTTATGATTGAGATTGAGTCATATTTTTTACCACATCTCCTTGAACTTGGTTGCAATATGGGATTTGAGGGTTCACTTTTGATGTCACAGTAAGGGCTCACCCCAACCAATGCTTGCAACAGATCTGTAGTGTTCTCGACCCCCAACTAGGAAACACCATGATATCTAGAGCTACATAATTAAAATTAAGCTTAAATTACATTAAATGTGGAAGCATTCATTCTTGTTTCAAGCATAATTTCTAACCTGACCATGGTTGTTATAATTAATATGAATGCAACTCTCACCTCCCAGAATGTTATATTTTCACACATAGAACCCAAAATACAATAAACAACATAAATAAATGTACATTAATAGACATTAACCTGAACCCCTAGAATTAGGGTTTTAATATAAACACATTAATCAACATGCTAATTATATTTGCAATCATCTATAAAAATCGGGAACTTATATGAAAATAGAATCTGACTAGTTTTTTGCCCTCCATGTTCTACCCAACCATAGACCTGGTTGTTCATAAGCTCAATCATTGGGTCACCCCCGAGCTGGGACAAAAATTCCAAGGCAAAGATAATTGAAAGTATCCATGCATCCATGGCAAAGTTTCCAACCCAACAATCATGTTTCTACAGGGTCTAGGTACCCTCCAAGTAAATTGCCAAAGTGCCAACCCAACAACTGTGTTGCTCCAAGGCTCCTGGCATCCTTCAGGCCATAAACCAAACATCTAGTTCCCACCAAAATACCATGGCTTCCAAGCCATAAAATGGGTCATCAAACCCTCATAGCACCAAGCTCTTGGAGCCAACATAGGGGATGTCATCATAAACTGGATGCATCCTTATGACATGGTTAACCTAATAACCACACCCCAGTTAGTCTAAAGTCCAACCCCGGGACTCACTAGTCATCAATCAGACTCAGAGTCCACCCCTTGGACTCACTGACTAATCCCTTGAAGCATTAAATAAATTCTAATCCAAAACTACATTCTTAACTTATGTATGTCTCTAATTTTCCATGTGGCACCTTCTATAACCCTTATGGGCTCCAAGTGCACTTTTCACCAAAATACCTTGCTTTTGCTTTTTTATTTAGAGTTTTGTCCCCTTACTATTTTCACAGAGTGGGCTTGACAACTAGATTTATTTTATTAATATATAGGATATGCACATTTACAATACTTACAATATTCGCATTGTGGCCCCTTGAGACACTTAGTAAAAAATTGGCATATCGGTATATATGCAACTACATGGGTGTGCAGGTCAATAATTTACTTCCATATCACCAACCTAATATATACATTACATGTATTTACATCGTAAAAAAAAATCGGGGTATTATATCCCCCCCCCCCCCTTTTATTCATTGTCCTCAATGCATCATATATACAAATTTACACGTATACAATGTATTAGTGAAAAAGGTGAGGGTATTCTACCCTCGTGACTTCTTCTTGCTCCCAAGTTGCATCCTCAAGACCAAGCACAGTCCATTGTACATTTACCATACCTATGGCTCAATTCTAAAGCACCTTGACTTTGGTTTCTAAAATTCGCATTGGTTCAACCGCAAAATATCCCTTGGGTTCCATCTGAATCATTTTCCAATCAACAACATGATTAGTGCCTAATACATATTTCTTAAGAAATGAAACATGAAATACATGATAAATATGCAAAGATGCAATGAATACAAGCCTTTATGCATTGGGACTACTAGTCTCCAGAATCTCAAATGGCCCACAATATATAGTTGATAGCTTGGAACAATTTCCCAAATTTAATGAGCTATTTTTTGAGTTTTACTTTCAAAACTACATGATTCCTGAATTTAAATTCCTTGCTTGAACTATTCCTGTCAACATAATTTTTCTACCTATCTTAAGCAACTTTTAAATTTTGTTTGATTTTAACCATTTTCTCTTCCATTTCTTTGAGAAATTCATGACCCACCATAATTCTATCCACTAGGTTACTCCAAATTGTCGGAGTATTACATTTCTTGCCATATGAAGCCTCAAATAGAATCATTTTTAATAATGTCTCGTACCCATTATTATATATAAATTCAAAAAGATGGAGGTATCCCTCTCATTTGGATGCCTTATCCATCACATACATCTGCAACATGTCTTCAATTATTCTGTTTACCTACTCAGCCTATCCATTTAACTCATGATGATATGTTGTGCTGAAGTTTAAATTAGTACCTAGTCCTTTAATTTATCTGGTCCAAAAATTAGATGTGAATTTTGGACCTCTATCTAAAATTATTTCCTTAGGCTACCTGTGAAACCTAGAAATTTCCTACATATAAATGTGATCTGAAATTGAAGGAGAACTTCTCCTTCCTAAATAGTGATCATTCTTTGACACTTTACAAGGAAAAATGGGTCTTATGAAAAAACATGTTTTCAAAGGTCTCTTCAAGGAATATGAGTTAGCTTTTCAATAAACTTAAAACATAAGAAACACCTCATCATTTAACTCATACATGCATTCATGAAGAGCAACAATGAAGAATTTGGTGACGGTGTTCAACCCTCTTGGGCTACATCTCTGGGCCTAGCAACATATCTAGACTGCTCCATATATTCAGTGAATAGGCGTACATAAAATTTATTAATAATATGAGTGATTAGTTTCCCCTTCAAGTAAATATTCTCCTGCAAATAAATCTCACTCTAAAAAGAATGAAAACCTATAGTTAATCATGAAGCCATTAGCAAGAAAAGGGTTCTCTTACAAAGACCCAATACTCCATATGAAAATGAGCATACATGAGCATACAAGTACTACAATTCCACATTGAAGTACAAAAGGAAAGATTTCCTCAACAAAAACATAGTGAGAAGGGAAAAAATGAGCTACACCCTACAATTCGCAGCTACTGTAGTAAAATTATAAAGGTAAGAGAACCCCTACAAGGCCTTCTCCATGCTCAAACACCTTCAAGACTGCTAAAAAACATTGTTTGATTCATACAACCATGGACTTGAACCTGCAAAAAGTCTATTTGTATGTGCTCCAATCAGCAAATATAGGTCACCATTGCATCTAGAATGTCCAAAATACCTTATTTGGACTCTTCTTGAGCTCCAAAAGGCCAAAAACACACCAAGTTATGGCTCTCACAAGCTCTCTATTAAGTTCCTCTATTATCCATCCTACAAAATAGATAAACAATCTAACAATGCTACAATTTTGCCCTGTTTTCCACTACATATATGAAAAATTCACCGGTTGAAGGTGCATTTTGTTGGAAAATTAAATTTCCCAATAACGTCTTAGTGCCAAAATCTCTGCTCCTTCACATGGACATATAGACCATGTGGCTAGGGGGCTAGGCTAACTGCCCACCCCTACTATTATGCACCTTTCGCCTTAACCTGTGGTCGCATTATTGCCATAAGTATGGGGGATAGGCTAATAGCCTGCCCCTACTATGTTGGCTCCTCCATTTGTGTCATTAGTTCCATAGTGACCATAGGACCCGAAGACTGATCCTTGACTCTCACATCCATCACCTTAACTCTTGAATGCTTCGGCCATGGTCCGTTGGGTTGTCACATAACCTGGGGCTAGGGCCTTCCCCCCCATCCGTGTGCACCCAACACCTTTGCCAGGGTCTTGTGTGATGATATATGCCCATGGGTTTGGGCTAAGACCCAAGCCCCTTGTTTCTGCATCCACTGTGGTCACGTGGGGTGTAGTGACTAGGGGCTAGGGGCTTACTGCCCGACCCTTCCTCCAAAAGAGGTGCCAAAATAAAATGTATATAATGTTGGAGTCCTTATTGGTTAATAACCACCATGAGGGCGTAGTGGTAATGCACTGGACTTGGTTGATGCAAGTCATGTGTTCAAACCTGGCTAAGCCTCTCTGACGCTTACCAACATTTTAACCAGCCATGTGGTGGCCTCTGGTTGGGCCACGTGGCATACCCTCATAGGACCACCACATAAAAATTTGACCAATCAAAACAAGCCATTGTGCCCTATATGAAGCTTCCACTTGGAAAGCCCTCCTTGGCTCATACGTACCTAGTAGACCTGATGATGTTAGCAATACGACTACCCAATCAACAACCCAGTCAGCAAACCTGCTAATTTTTATTTGTTGTCCGAGAACTTCAGAACATCATAACTTTGTTGTATGACATCAAATTGAGGTAAAACAAGTGTCGTTGGATTCATAACAATAAACACTTCAAATTGATGCTAGTATCAAAAGATTTTGGGAAATTTCATTTTTGAGCTAAATTTTGATCACTAGATCATACCTCCCCATTATGATATTTTGGCCTCCAAAAGTTTACTTCTCCGTAAATAAAATGAGGCTGAAACTCAAAAATTACCCAAAACTTAATCCATAATTCTATGTTTTCAATTGGTTCCCTTCAAGCTCCAATCAAGGTACTTCACCTATCTTCTTTGTGAAGACCTACTATCATGTCAAGTATCAAGCCAAAATTATTATTACTAATGTAGGAATAAAAGCACTAATGAGTGGAATCTGAACATTCTATTTAACCCCATATTTCATGGCTCAAACAATTCATCTTGAAGTTCCTTTGTTAAAGAAAAACTTGAATTTCCATCTTGGAAATCAGAAGCAATACAATGCATGTCATGCATTGAAACAAATTTTTCTTTACTGTCCTCAGAATCTTCCTGTGCACAAAAGTTCTCTAGATACAAAAATTAAATTGCACAATTGGATTTTCCTAAAAAAACATAGTCATATCTTATACAATCTTAAACAAATGTTCTATTCATAACAAGTTTCATCTTGAACACTTGTATCGGTGAGTACGTAACTATAGACAAACTTGGATGAAATGCACTCTACATCCTAAAAATCCTTAAACATTTTTACTTATAAACAAGCCAACAACATTACATGCTAATGAAAAACATATTTTTTGAACATAGTGATTATTGTTGTTCACTTTACAAAAGTACCCAAAACAGTTAAACAAAAACAAGTATTTACAATTTAAAAAGCAACAAACTATACAAATAGTTTACCCAATCTTTTCCTCTCCTAGGCTTATGGGTTATGTTTTTTCATCTACTTTGATTTGAAGGTTTCCTTAAGAATGCTTCGAGTCCTCTTTCCACATATTTATTCCCTTGTATTAGTTTGTATAACCTCCTTATCCTTCTTGCAACGAAACTCTGGATGTAGTTTCCAACATCGTTCATTCCCATCCCCATGCATCTTGCAATGGGTTCAAAAGTAGTTTCTCTTGCTTGCCGACAAGGAAGTCCTCAAATTTGAAGGAGATTCATCATGCTTGATGCTAAGAATCTGATCCATTCTTTTGACCATTACCATGTTTTTCTCACAAACAACCACACAATGGTCAACTGCATCACAGAAAGTGCAAAGATACATGTTCCACAAATAGTCAAACTTACCAACACTTGGAAAACATCGAATAAATTTATACCTATCCTTGGGCTTCCACTTTAACAATGAGGAGTGGATGATGGCATGAAAGGTCCTTTAAAGCATTCATCTCTCTTAGGAGACAAATGAATATTATCGCCACCATCTTGGTGTGACATATCATCCTCTGATGACTGATTTTCTTTAAATAATTTAGAGCATTCTCCAAACTCTCTTGCCCATTACTGCAACTTGGTCAGAACTAGCCCTGATACCAATTCATTTGAAATTGGAGGAGAACTTATCTTTCCTAAAAAGTTATCTCTCTTTGACGCTTTGTAAGGAAAAATAGGTTCTCAAAGATCTCTTAAAGGAGTATGAGTTAGTTTTTCATGTAAACTTAAAACATAAGAAATATCTCATCATTTAACTCATACAGTTATTCATGAAGAGAAACAGCAAATAATTAGGTTATGGAGTTCACCCCTCCTAGGCTACATCTTTGGGCATGCCAACATAGCTAGACTGCTTCATATATTCATCGAAAAAGAGTATATAAAGTTTGTTGATAATATGAGTGGCTAGTTTCCCTTCAAGGAAATGTTCTCATAAAAAGAACTCTCACTCTAAAAAGCATGCCAACCTACAGTAAATCATGAAAACATCAGCAAGAAAAGGGTTCTCCTATGAAGGCACAATACTCCATATGAAAATGAACATGCATGAGCATACAAGTACTACAATTCCACATTGAAGGACAAAAATAAAGCTTTCCTCAGCAAGACATAGTGAGAAACGATAAAATGAGTTGCACCCTACAAGTCACAATTGTTGCAATAAACTTATGAAGGTAAGAAAACACCTAGTACAAGACCTTATCCATGCTCAAAAACCTTCAAGAACTACTCAAAAACATTGATTTATCCATACAACCATGGAATTGAACTTGCAAAAATTCTCTTCAAATGTACTCCAATTAGAAAATAGAGGTACCATTGGATCAAAATGTCCAAAAACCCTATCTGGACGCTTCTTGAGGTCTAGAAGGCCAATCTCCCCCAGTTATGGTTCTCACATGCTCTCTACTAAGTTCCTCTATTATATGTCCTACAAAATGGATAAACAGTCTAACAACGCTACAATTTCACCCTTTTTTCCATTGTGGAGGCAACAAATTCACCCGCTGAAGGTGAATTTTTTTGGGCAATTAAATTGCCCAATAACATCTTAGCGTCAAAATTTCCGCTCATGCTCCTCATCATATAGACCATGTGGTTGGGGGCACGCTAACCGCCCACCCCCACCATTCTGCACCTTCTGCCTTAACCTATGGCCACATTATTTCCATAAGATCAAGGGTCGGGCTAACAACCTACCCCCACCGAGTTGGATCCTTCATTTGTACTTTTAGTTCGACTATGACAATGGGACCTAGGGGTTAGTCTTTAAATCTCGTGTCCCTCACCTTAACTCCTAAACACTTTCGCCATGGTCCATTGGGTTGTCGCATAACTTGGGGCTAAGGCTTAGAGCCTCACCCCCCATTCATTGGCACCCAACACCTACGCCAGGGTCCTGTGTGATGATATATTCCCATGGGTTAGGGCTAAGGCCCAAGACCCTTGTTGTTGCATTTATTGTGGTTGTGTGGGGTGTAGTGACTAGGGGCTAGGGTTTTACCTCCCGACCCCTCCTCCAAAACATGTGCCAATATAAACTTTATATAGCGTTAAAGCCCTTAGGGGTTAAGAACAACCATGTGGGCGTAGTGGTAAGGCATTTGACTTGGTTGATGCAAGTCATGTGTTTGAACCTAACTAGGGCTCTCCGACCCTTACCAAAATTTTAACCAGCCACGAGATTCCACGTGGCGACCTCTAGCTGGGCCATGTGGAATAACCTCAATGGACCACCACATAAAAATTAGACCAAAAAAAACAAGCCATCCTGGGCTGTACAAGGCTACCACTTGGGAAGCCCTCATTGGTCCATACCTTCCCAGTAGACCTGATGATGTTAATAGTATGACTAGCCGATTAGCAACCTAGTCAGCAAACCTATTAAGTTTTTAGTTGTTGCCAGAAAACTTCATAATATCATAAATTTGTCATACAACATCAAATTGAGGTGAAACAAGTGTCGTTGGACTCAGAACAAAGAACACTTTGACTTGATGCTGGTTTCTAAAGATTCTAGGAAGTTTGAGATAAATTTTGATCACTAGATCCAAATGTCTGGAATATTTGTTAATTTATGTGTTGAATTTATTAGAATGAAATGAGCATACTTTGTAAGCTTACCCACTACAACCATTATGGTATCATGTCCTCTTGTTATTCTGGGAAAACCAGTGATAAAATCAAGTGATACCATCTCCCATTTCAACTTCGAAATGGGAATTGGTTGTAGCAAACCAATTGGTATTTATGCTCAACTTTCACCTAATTGCACTCCATACACATGACTATATAATTATCCACTTCCCTCTTTAAACATGGCCAACAAAATTATTTTTTAGTTGCAGTCAATGTTTTCTAGTACTTGGAGTGACAAGAATATGGTACCCAATGCATTTTCTATAGAATTATTTCTCTTATTGTTCGAATGTCTGAAACATAAATTCTTCTTTGTATAAAAGAATATTTTGTAGGCTCAATTCGTAATCTTGGTAGTTTTTTTTGTGTTGTGCCTTGCTATAAATTATTTTTAATCTTCATATATTCCTAGTCTAAATTACTAGCCTATAGAATCTTTCCCATCAAATTAGTTTCATATCTACTAATTATTATGGCATGCATAACATGTACTCTTTGGTCGAGTGCATCAATATAACCACCCCTCCCATATCTACCCAGTTTCATAGACCTGCTAGTGTGAACATGAGACAAAGAGTTACTATGATATGACCTGACCTCCTAGGTTCCATTAAGGAAGGGGGCCGACAGCGGAAGATAAACTGACAACTCAACACATCCTATGGGGGTTACAGGTCACTCAAAGTCTAAGTAACCACCCCATGTGGCCAAAACCTAAGCTGGACACCCCTTTTTCTGATTTGAGCCCTTAATCACTCC
>APFE030210555.1:34928-71366 GCA_000404065.3 Pinus taeda
CTCTAGAACACTATAAATACAGGCCTTGGGCCAGAGGAGGATAGGTTGAAAGCTGAACATTCCAAAGGGTAGATGCTGCTGGAATTAGGACTTCCATTGTAAACTTGTGAGGAGATATTACCATCCTTTCTTGTTGTCATATTGGAAGTGGGTGAGCTTGTCAAGTAGAGGAAATCTCTTGCTGGACCCTGGGAGGAGCTTGCACAACACCAAGGCTCAGGTTGTAATGGTTCCTTTTTTGTTTCCTTAATACAAATAAGTCCATTCTTCTCAATGATTTGTTGTTAACGAATTATTTCATGTACTCCTTGGTCTATGTGATGAATATTCTTTGTTTTATGATGAATATTCAGGTGTTATGTAATCGTTTGCTTTGTTAGTGTATGCAGGTCTTAAAGTGAAGGAGGAGCTCATCTGGATCAGCAAGGCTGGACTGCTACAACAAGCGTTGGACCTAAGGTAAGATCGGAAAACACTTGATCTCTCATAGAATAATGTGTGTTTAGAGAAGGATTGCTCTTGTTTGGTTTGTTTGTCACTAGAGAGTCTTAGACTCCTAGGGAGGTTAGGTTTGTCCGCAAAAATAACTCTTTCCGCATGACACCTACCCATGGTCTGTGGACCATGGGATTGTAAAATAAGAGCGAGGCTCTAAGTTGTAAAAAGAGGAATAGATAGATTGATTAATGTAATGGATGGAATGATCTAGTAGGGGATAGAGAAGAAGTCTAAATGTATTGGGTCATAGTAGTAGGAAGAGGCTCTGCAGCTAAGTGCGCAGAGGCCTTGTAGAGTCCGTAGCTGAGTGCACGGACCCCTGCAGCTGAGTGCATAGGGCGGAGTCGAGTCTGTAACCCAGGAAGAAGAATAATAAAGAGAAGTTTGATTCCAAATACTGTGTATATGGTTTTGTATTAGTTTTTATGCATTTATATTGTTTTGTTTATTACGCGCACTTATATGAATACTGAACACTCTTAAGTATAATTGGGCTCATACAGATAAGTTAAGTAATCAGATAATATCGAGTTAATAGTAAGGAACTTGGGTAATAACATGGATTGCGCCTCGAGCAGGGCTATGCGAAGGCAGCATTCCAGGCTGCGAGGGACCGATATATGCGTGTAGTAATGTGCGCGGAGGGTCAAACCCTAGACCACTCAAAACCATCAAACATCTCTATGGTGTGGAAACCTGGTTCTAGCATCCTCCCATACTACTTCGGGTGAGACCTCAATCCGTGCTCCACGGACTGTTGCCGAAAGGGCTAGTAGTACTAGGATTTGTTTGGCTAAATCATCTCTGAACGGGGTGAGGCCCATACAAGCCAAAAAATGGTTCTATTGCCAGGACCGAAATCTGCATAAGGGATGTCTAATATCGTGTCACCGGAATCCAATAAAGAAAGAAATTGAAGGGTGGTTGGACAAGAAGATTCACAAGTTCGCGACACTGGAAAACATGAATCCACTAGTATCTAAGGAACAGTGGTTGGAGTGCTACTTATATATAGAAATCCACGAAAGTTTCTTTGCATCCTTTTCGTCTGAGCTGTATGAGTGGATCACGAAGCTAGCAGATAGTCAAGGAAGGTGTAGGCTCGACAAACCAATAGTGTGGACTCCCGAATTAGTGTGCAGACTAGAAGTGTCAGGAGATAAGATTACGCGAGCTGTGGACCATTGGCTCGATCGAATGATAGGGGGATTTATCACAGAGTTCATGGTAGATACGAACATCAGCTACAGTGAGGTGGAATGACGCTTCCTCAAAGGACCACGAGGTAAGTATATTAAATATTTGAACACTTGGATTAAGATGTTATTGTGTGAAAAGTGGATTTTGTGAATGAATTAATTTTTGGGACTACGCAAAGTGGGAAGATCTACAGAAGCGAAGGTAGTGAAGAATTAGAAACCAGTCCCTTAATTTCACCCTCACGGGAAAGCGAGGAAGAGCTTGCGAAAGTTTCTCCAAGAAGCGTGATCTGCTTGATAAGGCAGCGAACTCCGCGCTTACCACCTCCACCTACACTGCCACCCATCTCACCCTCCTCACCTCCATCTCCACCCACCCCACCTCCACCACCACCACAGTTCAGTATCGGAAGTGTGATCAAACTATTGGTATTCATAGGAGTAGGGAATGCAGATCTGAACCAATTTTGGTTCTTGGTAAGGGCTGTATGGGAAGCACAAGGAGTTGTGGATGACAATATCAAGAAGGCTACGCTAGTAAGCGTGTTGCAGGATTATGAATTAACATGGTACATCAAGAATTCTAATGACTATCCAAATGCAAGAATCACAGAAATCTAGACTATGCTAAACTGGGAATTTAGCAGGCCAAAGTCGAAGACACAATCAGTTATCAAGTTTAAGGAGATTGCAATGCTCCCAGGCGAGACCCCCTAGGACCTAGACCAAAGACTGAAGAGTATGATTCATGAGGCCAACATGACTTTGATGGATGGACAGTACCACGCATGGTTTGTAACATCACTAACACCGCATTTAAGGACGACACTGTCACAACAAAAGCTTTCCACCCAGGATGAAGCTTTGGAGATGGCAATGAGATTGCATGAGACCCCTATACAAGACCCTAGTCTCGGAGTCCAACAAATACACGCACAACTACAAAATCTCTGTCTAGAGATGCATATTTTGAAACAGGACAGGACACCTCGACCAGAGGTGCATGAGGAGGTGTGGTGCATAAAATGCAAATCCCAGGGGCATGAAAAAGACCACTGTCCAGTATTCATGAATTACTTGGCGGGAGGAGGGCCGATGCCATTAAGACCTGATGAACAAGAAGGACCAAGTACGGTGTCTACACTATGGTGCGTGATCTGTTAGATAGGAGGAAAACACACTATGGATAATTGTCATCTATTGTAGAAGTATATGCAAATGTCCAAGAAATTGTTCTGTAATTTCTGCAGGTCATTAGGCCATGATGAAGGCACCTGCAAAAGCTACGAACTAATTATGGATTGGACTCCTGTCTACAGGGTGTAGACCGAAACGTGAGCCCTCGACCCAAATATAGGAATGGTGCCCACTGGATTTGAGCGGCATGGACGAGGACGAGGTGGAATGGGACCAGGAAAGGGTCACGAACAACTAATTTGTTACAATTGTAGAGGGCCAGGGCACTATGCATGATTGTACTAACCCGATAAGGAGATCTGTTTGTACTATACTCAATTTGATCATGAGGCAGAAGACTGCCCTACATTGATAGCGAGGATGTGTGAAAAATGGGTACTCCAGTCTCCTCCAACTCAAAATTTGCAGATAATGAGGTCTGAGCCGCGTGAAGAAGACTCGAATGTAAACATAGTGCTCAGGAGCGGTACGACCACTAGCAATGATAAAGGTATGTAGTCAGAAGAAAGTGTGTGGGTTCACAAGGCTCCTAAAAAGGAACCCAAATTTGATTTATAACGTGTGAAGGAGACATTCATGGAAGCTAAGAAGAGCTTCACGAAGGCCTACACTTCAGGTGGTAAGGATCAACTAGAACCAGGGATGGATCCTTCAATGCTCACTATCTTTTTGGAGACATGCATGAAACTGCTACGTGATAGTAGAGCAGTAAAAGGACTACAGGAATTTATCACTAGGTGAGCGGGGTCAGAAGAACAGCGCATTGTCCAGAAACTTGGAATACATGCGTTGCGCACAGGAAGGGAAATGAGGTTTATTACGCAAATCTACGAGTATGAAATGGATAAGGTAATCCTGTATCTCAGATTGGACATGAAGGTACTGCTGAAACAAACATGGAAATGGATGGGCAAACCCAACAAAAGATCTCGCCCATGGGAAGATTGCAAGGGGTAACGATGGATATTGAGGTGCAAGTTCATAGGTGGATTTTGAAGTGATAGAGATTTTCAATGACAACAATCCCTATCCCGCGCTACTAGGAATAGACTGGGCCACAGATATGAATGGAGTCATAAATCTGAAGAAGCGCAAAATGATTTTTGAGAAAAAGGAACTATGCATATTAGTATCGCTAGATCCAGCCGAAGGAGCACGATACATTGAACCAGTGCACGACGATGATAGTGATGACAATCTCGATTGCATATTCAAGATAACCATGCATGAACAGGATTGGGTAAACCCGACTGCAGATGGAAGGATTTCATGGGAGCGTGAAAGCTCCTGCACTTCGGATTCGGATGAAGAAATAGAATGATGGAAGAATTGGCTGCAGGAAGTAACAAAGCTCAACTGCAATACAATGATGAGATCATTATGCTATGTGACAATAGAGCCAAGGGATCTCCCTATGTATGATGAGTTGACATCAGTGGATGAATTCCTCAAAAAACTTGAAAGCACAGTACCAGCATAGCAGCGGTTCGATGCTCTAAAATGGGCACTGCGCGCGATGCCCACAAGGTGGTGGGGTACACAACAGGGAAGTTTTGAGGACTAGTTCAGATGCAGAAGGATGATGCGGCTATGATTTGGGAAACCGAAGATGCAGCTAGTAGACAAATATGACAGATGGGATGATCGACATACACACCTTGTGAAATGGACCAAGGTCTATGGGGAAGAGCCATAGCCTGAATAGGTACATTTATTCTATCATACCCTGGATGTCATACCCATGAATTGGTATACTGAGACTGAGCTCCGCCATGGTACGAGTGAATGGGATGTCTTGCGTGAGGTATTTTTGTTAACTTTCACATTTGAAGATTGTTGGTGGGACACTGTTGACGATGAGTTACAGGCAGTAAAACCGGCTATCTTCAAAAATACACCAGGAGCCAATGAAAGTACTTCAACCAGAATGGATGACACAACTAAGCTGCAAGCTAGAGTGCTACAACGTAAATGTTGAGGAGGATGATGAGGACCCATGAAATATTAACATTCCAGAAATGGAAGGATGTCGTGAGATTCGAGGCCCATTAATTGAGGATCCCAAAATCACCACACCGCTAAAAACAAAGTAGGTAAACATTGGAATGGAGGCAGAGCCAAAGTACACAACACTTGGGGACTATTGGGACGATGCCACGATGGATAAGGTGGCTAAGTTACTTTGCGAATACCAGGACTTATTCCCAACCAAAATTACAAACTTAAAAGGGATTGTTGGTGACTTAGGGATGATGAAGATCACCCTGAAACCCGACGCGAAGCCATTTAAGCAGTGACCTTACCGCTTGAATCTGAAGGATAAAGAAAAGGTCCACGATGAATTACAAAAAATGCTCACAGCCGAAATTATTGAGCCAATGGAAGAATCCAACTAGGTGAGTCCTATGGTAGTATAGGAGAAAAAGTAGAAGGGCTAAATAAGAATATTTGTGGACCTCAGGAGGCTGAACGAAGCCTGTGTACATGATCCATTCCCAACACCATTCACAGATGAACTACTAGAGAATGTTGGCAATTGGAAAGCATACTCATTCATGGATGGGTTCTTAGAGTACCATCAGATCAAGATCATGCTAGAAGATAGGAGAAAAATGACCTTCGCAATAGAATGGGGTTGCTTTCAATACACCATTATGTCGTTTGGATTGAAGAACGTGCTATCCATATTTTCATGCAACGTTGTGGCTACGTTCAAAGAATACATCCACAAGTTCTTGGAGGTCTATCTGGATGATTGGACTATCTTTGGATTAGTTAAGCAGCATGTAGCAAGCCTACGGTTGATGCTGGATACTTGCCACCGACAATAGATTGCATTGAACCTTAAGAAGTGCACATTCCTCATTCCCTTTGGAAACCTATTGGGACATGTGGTCTGTAAACAAGGACTGATGGTGAACCCTACGAAGATTGTTGTTATTCTAAATTTGGAAGCACTGCGAAGTGTTAAACAATTACATGCTATCTTGGGACACACCGATACTATAGGAAGTTCATCAAAAGTTATGCCCAAATAATAGCGCTGGTGGAAAAGCTATTGAAAAAGGATGTTACATATTGCTGGAATGATGATTGCATGAAAAGTTTGGATGTCCTAAAGGGGAAACTAGCATCTGCTCCAATCTTGGTCTTCCCAAAATGGGATGTGGAATTTCATGTACATGTTGATGAGTTGTGTATTGCACTGGGAGCAATACTGACATAGGAGGGTGCAGAGCGCATGGATCACCTGATCGCATTTGCAAGTCAGAGATTGTCCGAAGTAGAAAAGAACTATTCCACCACTGAGCACGAGGGGTTAGCGATGGTGTACGCACTCCAAAAATACTAACACTATTTACTCGGAGGATATTTCAAGATGTATACTGACCATTCTACGTTGAAATACCTAGTGAATAAGCCTAGATTGGGGGGGGCATATGTCGATGGCTCTTACTATTCTAAGAATATGATTTTGAGGTCATAGTCAAGCCAGGACACCTGAATGCAGAACTATATCACTTGTCAAGAATTGAGACGGGCGAGGAACCCACGAGTTTGGAGGAGGGACTACCTGATGCACAGCTCTTTGTAGAGCGTGTCATGGACAGACACTTCAAAGATATAATCCATTCTCTGAAAACAGGGACTACGCCGAAGGAATACTCAGTCCAACAGACAAAGGAATTGGTGGTGCATGTGGTGGACTTTTCTATCATTGCGGGGCACCTATACAAAATTGTCAATGATGAGATATTGCGAAGATACACAACTGAATTTGAACGAGGTCAGATCCTCACAGAAGCACATGGGGGTGTTGCAGGAGGACACTATGCAAGATGCGTGACAATACAAAATATTCTTCGCGCAGGGTTATGGTGGCCAACCCTACACCAGCATTCGAAAGAGCACTGTAAGACCTGCGATATATGTCAAAGGACTAGAAAACCATCACTGAGGAATGAGATGTCATTAAATCCACAAGTGACAATGCAGCCGTTTGAAAAATGGGCAATCGACTTTGTGGGACTGATCAAACCTTAGGGAAAGACAAGCGCACACTACATCATCACCACAATGGAGTACCTGACACGATGGGCGGAAGCACAAGCGGTCAAAGACAACACGGCCATTACGACTGTGAAGTTTTTGTTCGAAAATGTGTTGACCTGATTTGGCTGTCCGAAAATCTTAATGAGTGATCAAGGAACACATTTCCTGAATGAAACCATCAGCACACTCACAGAAGAGTTCCAGGTGTATCATCAGAAAAGTACATCATACCAGCCACAAGCTAATGGGATAGTAGAGGCATTCAAAAAAGTACTGGAGACTGCGTTAACCAAAGTGTGCAATGCACACCGAAATGATTGGGACCTGCGTGTACCTACCATACTATGGGCTTATAGGACAACGTGTAAGAAATTGACGGAACAGACACCTTTCCGGTTAGTCTATGGCACGGAGGCTGTCATGTCGATGGAATACATTGTACCTAGTCTACGAATAGAAGCACGTACAGGCATGACAGACCGCGAAGCTCTGGAAGAACAGATCACACAGTTGGAAGGACTCGAGGAAAAATAGTTTTTGGCTGGATTTAATCAGCAGGTACAAAAGCAGCATGAAAAGGCCTGGCACTACTGTCATATCAAGTTGCGCACCTTCAAGGTAGACGACTTAGTGCTGCTGTATGATAGTAAGTTTGAAAAATTTCTGGGAAAATTCAGAATGCACTGGCTGGGACCATACATGGTTAAGGAGGTCACAGATGAAGGCACAGTCCAGCTAGTCAAACTAAATGGAGAACCCTTCCCATGCAAAGTAAACGACAGTCGCTTGAAGCCCTACATGGGTGGGCCGGGTATCTGACTAATTGGCCAAAGCATAGTCTTGGTAACTCCAGGAGCTGGAGAAAGGTGCGGGACTATAAATATACGCAGCAGATGCCGGTACAGAGGTAAGGACATAATTCAGAAACAGAGGGTTTAGAAGCAAGAATGCAACAGGTTCAGTAAGCAGCAGCGCAGTGCGCTGCAGACATTCAAGCCGTTCAGGACCAGTTGGAGGGACCCCGTGCCAAGATCGCTATGCCGACAGAGTGACTCGAGGGTGAGTCATGATGTTTGTGTTGGGGGCCTGTTGGGCATAGAATCCCCCCACAACATGTTTTGGGGCTCAAAGCCCAAGTTTTGGTTAAATAATGTTGTACGACTTCGCGAATTACAGGTGCGAAGCGCGAAATGTATGTTGAGTCGTAGGGTTGTTTGCCCTAATTTTTGTAATGTAATGTAATGTCATGTTGGCCTATCCATGGTCCGTGGACCATGGGATTGTATAAATAAGAGTGAGGCTCTAAGTTGTAAAAAGAGGAATAGATAGATTGATTAATGTAATGGATGGAATGATCTAGTAGTAGATAGAGAAGAAGTCTAAGTGTCTTGGGTTGTAGTAGTAGGAAGAGGCTTTGTAGCTGAGTACACAGAGTCCGCAACTAAGTGTGTAGACCCCTGCAACTGAGTGTGCAGGGCGGAGTTGAGTATGTAACCCAAGAAGAAGAATAATAAAGAGAAGTTTGATTCCAAATACTGTGTATCTACTTTTCTATTACTTTCTATGCATTTATACTGTTTTGTTTATCACGCGCACTTATATGAATACTGAACACTATTAAGTATAATTGGGCTCATACAGATAAGTTAAGTAATCAGATAATATCAGGTTAATAGCAAATAACTTGGGTAATAACACAGATCGTGCCTAGAGCAGGGCTACATGACGGAAGCATCGCAGGCTGCGACGGACTGATAGATGCACATAGTAACATGTGCGCAGGGTCAAACCACGGACCACTCAAAATGATCAGACATCTCAAGGGTGCCGAAACCTAGTTCTAGCACCCTCCCATACTAATTCGGGTGAGACCTCAGTCCACGCTCCACGGACTGTTACCGAAAGGGCTAGTAGCACCAGGATTTGTTTGGCTAAATCATCTCTGAACCTAGGTTAGGCCCCTATAAGCCAACAATGGAAAATTTTAGAGGCTAATGTTTGCCCAGTGGACTAATTTTCAATGATTTTTCCACAAAAAAGATTCGCCAATTTCCAATTTTATAAAAGACGATTCACCCAAATTTTAGAATATAAAATTATTTTACCTTAAAAATCACCAACATTACATAGAGACTATATATAAAATCATTATAAATTTGAATAATTTTACAAATATATCAATAAACATTTTATAGTTTGCATATTAGGTATTAGTGAGATTCACCAATGTTTTTAAACTTCAAGAAAATTTTCCATCATTAAAATTTTGCCTTGTTGCGGACTCTACCTAGGCCTTTGTGCACTCAGCTATGGAGCCTTTATTTTCCTATATAAGCGCATGAAGCAGAGCCTTCCTACCCTATCTCCTATCCTAGAATCTTCAATCAACCCAATTCCTTATCTTCATTTCATCTCGTTCCCCTTGTCCCTTCACTAAGACTCACTATTTATAGACTTTTCATACAATGCCATGATCCATGGACCATGGGTGAATCTCAAAACTGACTCAAAACTTTACATAAAACAAGGGGCTAAGCCCCTTTAACTCCTATTCATCTACGCACTCTGCATCCACAAATCGTGAAGACTTTATATTATTTACAAAATTATACCAAAATTTGGGTTATCTTAACCCCAAAATAACTTAGGGGACCCCATCCCAACAAGCCCCCAACATAAAGGTCATGACTCACCCTTGATTCACTCTGCTAGCATCGTGATCTTACTGTGAAGATCCCATAGCTCTACCTGGATTACTGCAACTTCAGTAGCGCTCTATGTCGCTGCTTGTTGAACCTCCTCAATTAATTTTTTAGTGGTTGGCCCTTCTACTACTAGTCTCAGCATTTGTTGCAATCCCTTAAACTTTTCTTGAATGTAATTTGTGACCTGATAAACCTTTTCCAACCAAGGCTGCAACCTGGCCTTTAGCAAGACCTCCTTCTTCTGCACTTCCTCTACCTGTGCCAATAGCTATTTTTCTTCCTGTAACTTGCCAAGGTGTTGTGCTGGTGCTAAGGTGTGTGCAGTCACCTTGACCTCATCATGTTGGCACTGTAGATCCCTTACCTCTGTGTTCAATGTATGGAAGTTCAGATCCTCCTACAGATTGGTCACTAGCTCCATAGCTTGCTCGAACAGTGCCGCACAGTTAGTGACTATGGCATCCAAGGAGCCATGCCTTCCTTTATTGCAATTCTGCATTGTGCCCGGACCTCAAGTGGAGTTGTGGGCTGCAACTTCAACTACAGCTCTGCAATATTCATGTTGAATTCAAAAGTTACTCATCCAACTTCTACTCTAGCCTCGCACACAACAGTGATCAACTTTCTTATTTTGGCTTTAGGCTGTGCATCCTACGGGATGTGAAGCTCAAGCACTTCCTTGCTTGCCTCCGATACTGCTAACTCTAGATGTGAACTATATGCCTGAAGCACTTGCTTTTCCTTTAGAGCCTGCATCTTTTCAACGAACATTTGTTCATTTTTGACTTTGTACTCAATTATGAGGTTGAGGGTGCACTGCTCCCTAGTTCTTAATTCATCTGCCACTCCCTTATGCAGTGCACCGAAGGTTTCATTGGAGAGTACAACTATATTCAATCCCATGTCCTTGATTGTACTAAGTATAATACGATCCTTGACGGACTCTGTGCGAATGGACCTGCCTAGCAATGGTATAGTTCTGAGATTCAGGGTCGTTACTAACTCTATTGCTTGGCTTGTCCCAGGTGTCAAGCTCACTTGCTCCACACTCGCTTGTCTAATGCCCACATGTATTCTACTTGTTTGGATCTTTGCTGGCACAGATCCTTCTGGATGCTCCCCTAGCATCTGCATCTATTGTTGCTCAAACTGCTACGACACTTTTGTCATTGTATCCCTAACTTTATTGTCGATCTCATCAAGATCACCATCGGTCAACACCATGGGATCAACCTATGTTTTATCATATTTTGGATTTTTTCGTGTTCCACCCTTCTGCTCCTTGCCACATCTTTTCAAAATAAATGGGGTTCTCTGTCCCTCATCACCTCCATTGCATTTTCCTGAAAGCTCTTCTTCCTCTATCTCTGGCAAAGGTGACTTATCACCTTTCTTTGACTCGCATTGTTCATGTTCTGCCTGCTCCTTAGCAGTGCGTTCTTGCTCTATGTGATCCTATTTTGTAGCTTCCCTCTTTTTATGTTATGCTAGGGTATGCATAACTTTCTTAGTGGCCTCCTTTCTTTTCTACGCAACAGAATTTTTTGAACCCTTGCTTATTCCAACATGTAATTCTGACGCAGTGTGCCACTCCATAGGCCAAGATGCTACAATCTCCTGCACGTCCATTTCTGACACCAAATAGGGAAGCTAGAGTCATTTTCGCTCTAGATTGTTCTGCACTTGGATATAGACTATGTAGAAGTCAGACCTAAATGTGGCATAGGCTGAAAATTGTGTGAACAAGGTTGGGGACAACCTCGGATGCTAATAGATTACCATACGAAGATCCATTTCCACAAGAATAAAAAATATCTTTGTCTCTGTAATCTACATGGCATCCTTTGTAGAACATAATGAGGTGAATTGCGCTGCCTCCTACAATCCTTCCTCGAGCGGAGGAAATTGGCTATCCTCCGATAATCTCCATGCAACAAGCACAATTGAAAGCAACAACCAAGTATAGTGGAACGACTTGGTTTTGTCCTAGGCTTCTCAGCAGTTCTCTAGGAACTCCTAACAAAGGTACCTAACCTAATTAAATTGTACGCCTTTCGTGCACTGCATAGTAAGGGAAACCACTAGCACCAGAATTTCATCTGTGTGACATTTTCTCATAACCTTCCTTGCTAAAATCTTGGCAGCGAATTGAACTGCCTGGTCTGTTATGCAAAGAATGGAATACCATCGCAACTTCTTGAAGAGGCCGTAATCCTTCTTCATCTTGTCTGCAAGATATTTCTCCCCATTCTTCCATCCAAACTCCTTAGTTGGATTCATGCCTTTGTAAGGCTATTGCGTGATAATGTGAATTAGCATGTTCGTGATGGGGATAGGCTCTCCTAGCCATAAACATCCATCGTGTACCAGTGTGAGGAGATGGCGCACACATATCGTATTAATGGGGGTGCGGTGATAATGTGGCATCCACAATAGATTGAGCAACCATGATTGCTCGACACCGCGGACCCATTCCTTTGTCTCCATGTTGTAACACCTATTTCTTCATAAGAGACCTTCCTCATATATTTTTCCGTTGCCAAATGTGGAAACTTAGTGTGGTTTGCGAGGTCCCAATCCTCCATTTTTAAGAACAGGATCCTCGTGAGCTGAGGGCCTTCAAAAGGGACCTGCTCAGGTTGTAAGGGCATGGATATTGTAAATTTCTCGGTATCCAGGTCCTTTGTGCCCTTTTCTTTTCCCTTTCACAGAGGGATATACTTAGGTAGCCTTGTCATGGGTTCCACTCCTTCAGCATCAATATCCTCTATTCCCTAGAATTATTCCACCTCCTGGTCCACTTCTCTCTCTGGCTACTTATCTTTATTCTGATTTGCCTATGTATCAGTATGCTTCCTTGGGGATGCACGTAACAACGCCGAATTCTTCTGATTTTTCTTCATGGACTATTTTGAATTGGCTGGTTGGTTTTCTCTGGTAGGGGTATGCTTCAGCCTAGGCGACCTCGGTGCCATAGGCACAGTAGCCAGAGCTTCCATACTTACAAATTTTGGGGAATCTTTGTTGGAGACCACATCGCCAACACTAATAGTTTCAAGAGGACTTGTTGTAGACATTTTCTCAAGAATAAGCTTCTGGTTTATCTGAGGCAATTTGGCAAACAAGAGGCTCACAAGTAAACCTTACCAAAGCATTCAGCTCATAGGAAACAAACAACGAAATTCACCAACAATTCTTAGAGTGCAAAGTGTTTTCTGTTGAACCATCATGTGTAATTTATAGGGGGGTTTGAATACAAATTGGACCGTTCCCCCCATTTTATGATAATAAATGTTGTTTTGGTGGCAGATCTTCAAATATTTTTACCTTAATTATTGCCACCCCACTCCACTTAACTATCTTCTCGCCATCAAGTCATGAATAGTAACTCCAATGGTCATTTTCCTGATGCATTGTGTGGTACCTTCCCCCATGGCGCATCTTCTTGAGCGTAGCTTCATAGGTTTCATCTTCTTCATTTTCCATGCAACCTGCTTGCTGCGTTGTCCTCCAAGCTGGGCAGTGTAGTTTATAGTCCCACACTCCCTTGCAACTACCTGGAGCACTAAGACTATCTTGCAACCATATAGTCAATGTGTAGGATCCCCTATATACAACTTCAACCTGCTCCCATTCACTCTTCCCAAGAAGGGTTCCTCATTCAACTTCACGAGCTAAACTATGCATGCATCTATAATTTCTTTAACAATATATGGCCCTAACCAATGCATCTAGAATTTACCCAGAAATTTAGTGAATTTGCTATCATATAAGAGGACAAGATCGTTTACCTTGAATGTGCAAAGGTTGATATCACGATCATGCCACGCTTTTTCACATTTCTTCTATAGTTGTTTATGGAATCATGCCAAAAATCGATCTTCTTTTAGCTCCATCAGCTGCATGAGTCGTTCCTCCAAGGCCACGCTATCTGCCATATCTGTCAGAGATGCTATATGTAGACTAGGCACAATGTACTCAATCGACATTATGGTTTCAACCCCATATACTAATCCGAACAACGTTTTCCCTGTCAGCTTCTTACAAGTAGTCCTATAAGCACATCCCATTCGTTCTGTTAATGGCTTCAACAATTCCATTTGCCTGCAGGTGATATGGAGTACTCTTCTGATGGTAGACATGGAATTCCTCAGTTAATGCGCTGATCATTTTGTTTAGAAAGTGCATACCCTTGTCACTCATCAACACTTTTGGGCAACCAAATCTGGTTAAGACATACTCAAAAAAGAACTTTGCTGTTGTAGGCCCTGTACAATCTTTAACTGACTGTGCCTCCGCCGATCGAGTTAGATATTCTGTTGTGGTTATAATATAGTGTGCACCCATTTTCTTTCCAGGGGGCTTGATTGCCCCAAAAGAATCAATCACCCACTTCTCAAAGGACTACAAAGGTACTTGAGGATGTAGTGGTAACTCATCCCTTCGCAATGGTATGCCAGTTCCTTGACATGCATCAAATGCCTTACAATACGCCTTTTAATCCTTGTGCAATGTTGGCCACCATAGACCTGTGCACAAAATCTTCTGCATAGTTGCCTTGCCTACATAATGGCCTCCCATAGCTCCCCCATGAGCTTTAGTGAGAATGCTATCCCTCTCAAAGTCCAACACATATCTTTGCAATATTTCATCTACACTCATCTTATACAAATGTCTGTAAATAATTGAAAACTCGACCATGCACACTACTAGTTCCTTCTTCTATTGGCTTGCATATCCTTCCGGTGCCATCCCCATAGTCAAGAAGTGAATAATGTCTGCAAAATAGTCATCTGCTACACACACCACAAAGATCTGCACATCTGGCAACCCTTCCTCCATATTAGTAAGCTCCTCTCCAGTTTTGCTCTGCGACAGATGGTCAGGTCCTGCATTTACCCTCCCTGGCTTCGCAGTGACTTCAAAGTCATACACCTAAAATAATAGAAACCATCTGCAAAACTCCCCTGCCAACACATGCTTGTTGACCAAGTATTGCAAGGCATAATGATCTATGTACATCTTGAAATTCCCTCCTAACATATAATGCCTAAATTTTTGCAGGGCGTACACCATGGCCAATCCTTCGCACTTAGTCGTTGAATAATTTTTCTTGGCCTTCAATAACTTCCTACTTGCGAAGGCTATAAGATGGTCCATTTCTCCTTCACTGGCCTGCGTTAGCACTGCACCCAATGTAATGCAAGAGGCATCCACAAGTACATGAAAATCCTTTTTCCAATCACGGAATACCAAGATCGGTGCAGTGACCATCTTTTCTTTCAACACATTTAAGTTGCGCTAACATTCTTCATCCGAAAAGAATGGTGTGTCCTTCTCTAACAGTTTCTCCATGGGCGCAGTAATTTGAGCATAAGATTTGATAAAAATTTTATAGTATCCCATATGTCCCAGCATCGCGCATAGATACTTGACATTCCTAGGGGCCTCCAAATTCAAAATTAATGTAATCTTTTCAGAGTCCACCATCAATCCTTTCTTGCACATAGCATGCCCCAACAAGATCCAAAAAGCAACACATAATATGCATTTTTTCAAATTTAGTGCGATCTGGTATCTACGACATGTATCCAACATTAGGCATAGACTTGCTACATGGCACTTCACTAATCTAAACACTATCCATTCATCAAAGTATACTTCCATAAACTTATGAATGAACTCCTTAAACGCTGCTATGACTACTCGGGAAAATATCGTAGGCGCATTCATCAGCCCAAATGGCATCATAGTGTATTGAAAACAACCCCACTCCACCACGAAGGTCATTTTTCTCCTATCCTTTGGTGGGATCTTGATCTAATGATATCCGGAAAACCCATCAGTAAAGGGATAAGCCTCTTGTCCTCTAACATTGTTTAACACTTCGTCTATAAATGGCACTGGAAATGGCTCGTGAACACATGCATCATTAAGCTTTCACAGATCTACACAAATCCTTATTTCAACTTTTTGTTTCTTCTCCTGAACCACCATCGGGCTCACCCAATCGGATTCTTCAACAGGTTCTATGATGCTTGTCTCTAGGATCTTATCCAACTCTTTGCGAACTTTTTCCTTGTATTTAGGGTTAAGGTGATACAACCTCTTTTTAATAGGCTTTGAGTCTGGATTCATCGTGATATTTTTAACACCCAAATTGCCAACTATGCCCTTCAAATCCAAAAACTTAGTGGGGAAGAGATCTTGGTATTTGTGGAGTAACTCAACAGCTTTATCCACAATAGCATTGTCCCAATAATCTCCAATTTTTGCGAACTTTGGGTCTTCTTCAATGCCAATGTTTACTTGCTTTGTCTTCAAAGGTGTTGAGATGTTTGGGTTTTCTATTTGTGGGCCTTCGACTTTATGGAGCCCTTCTACCTCTGGAATATTAATGTTTCTCGTATCTTCATCTTCCTCTTCAGCGGTCACATTATAGCATTCCAATGCATGGTGCAACTGGGTGCTCCAGTCTGGTTGGATCCATTCCATAGGTTCCTTCGACGTTCTGAAGATAACCACCTTAATATCTTGTAGCGCTTCATCGATGCTTGTGAAGATGCCTTCAAAGATGAAAGTCAATAAGAACCCTTCCTTCAATACATCCCATTTCACAGTACCATGGCAAAGCGCCATCTCCAGATACAAGTTCATGGGAATTATATCCAAAGTATGGAAAATTATGAGTACCTACTCTGGCTGCGATTATATTCCCCATGCTTTATTCCATTTCGCTAGTTGATCATGTGAATCATCCCTTCCATTATATTTCTCATTCATTCTAGTGTTAGCGCACCCAAACCATAACCTTAGCACACCCAAACCATAACCTCATCATTCTTCGGTAATCTCGCCATCCAGAAAAACTATCCTTATGCATACCCCACCATCGTGTAGGCATAGCACACAGTGCCAAATCTAATGCTTGGAAGCGGTGATCCTGAGGGACTTCGTGCTCAAATTCATCCAAAAATAGATCTATGTCAGTTAAACCATCATAATAGGGTAATTTCCTTACCTCTTATGCAACACAATGTAGCAACTTCGTCATTATATTGCACCAAAATGTAGAAACTTGATGCAACAAATTCTGCCAATGCTCTAACTCCTTGTCAGAATCAGAGGTGTAGAAACTCTCCCAGTCCCAGGAAATCCATCCATCTTCCATTGGATTTATCTAGTCTTGATCCCATGCTGTTATCTTGTAAATCTGATCTAGTTCATCATCACTTTTTTCATAATCATAGACTGGTTTAGTATAGCATGCCCCTTCTGCAAGATCTACTGGCACTATAACCCACAATGACTTTCTTTCAAAAAACATCATCCTTTTCTTAAAATTAATGACCCCATTCATGTCAATAGCCTAGTAAATTCCCAACAGCGTGGGGTAGGGGTTACTATCATTAATGATTTCTATAAATTCAAAGTCGGCCATCGCTTTCGCACCTTCTATATCAATTGTTACTCCATATAACCATCCATGGGGATGATCTTTTGTTGGTTCACCATCCTAGGCTGAATCGGAGACCACTGCAACATAGGTATCCCCATCCTTTCACATGTTTGTTTCAGTAATACATTCACATCGGAACCCAGTTCCAAAATTGCCTAGTCCATCACATAATCACCAATCTGCACGGTGAACCTCATCTTGTGCCCTATTTGTGCCTTGTGTTTGCTAAATTTTTTGACCACCCGGTGTCCATTAAGGACTTTCTCTTTGCTGGCGCATTTATTTTTTAATTTCTACAGGCCTTCCACAGCTTTGCTATCGCACAATAGATTTGTGCAGGTCTCCAAAAATGTAGTGAGTGCAAAGGGATCAACCTATACAAGCGTGCTTATTTCTTATATCTTAGCTTGGCTCCTTGAGGTGGATGCCTCAACAAAGCTCTTTCTGGCTTCCATAAATGTTTCCTTAACATGATCCAAATCAAAGTCGGCTTCTTTCTCTGGTGCTTTGTGGACCCATCCTTATTCTTCACATTGTTTACCCTTATCAGTGCCAGTCGTCATTCCACTTCTTAGCACAATCTTAGCACTTTGATCTTCTTCACGGGGCTCAGCTCTCATCATTTGTAGATTCTGTGTAGGTTGTTGAGGCTATTTTTTCTTCTCTTGCATTTTAGCTATTAGCACCTAACATTCTTCTCTAGTATGGTCAAACTATCTACAGTATTGACAAAATGGGTGCATAATATTCTAGCACTCTCGTGCATAGTACTCTGGCTGTCTGCAGTTGTAGCATATAATCTGACAGCAAACTCTACTAGGTCCTCCTCCTCGTCAGTCCCATGCTCTACCCTGATAACCTTTGGGCATTCCTCCAGCACCCTGATTTGGAGGCCGAGTTTCTGCTTGCATCTGATATGTAGGTGTCCTTTCCATCATCAACTCATAGCTTCAACAGTGGCACTCATTGTGGCCCATATATTTGTATAAGTTATAGAACAACTACTGGGGTGTCTAGATGAACATTTGAAGTAAATGGAAATTCTTTGTCGCATTTTATTGAGTAACTTGACAAATAGCACACCATAGCGCACCACCCATGCTCAACACTACTGGGACTTCTGGCTTCAGGGGAATTGGCCCCCATCCCATAATATAATTCGCGTAAACTAAATAGTGGTATTTATTGTGCCCATGAACCTCACACTTAAAACACAATAATTCTATGTGCACTTCTGGTTTAGTCTCCTTGTCTTTCCTCAAACTCTATAACTCTAGGTGTAAGCTAGCTAATTGTGAGTGGATCTATGGTACTCCGAGGTTTGTATCCTGAATAGGTGATGCATGTAGCCTCATCGCGATTTCCAAGGCTTTTGTTTGTGTTTCTATCTTCTGTTGTGATAGAGCAATTCTCAAGTGGGGCAAGAGCATCATTCACGATGCTGGCTATCTGTGATCTGCATGTTAACTTCTCTGATATGACACTTCAACCTCTGATCAAATTCCCAGGGTGTCTCATCGACCCTCCTCTTGATTTCTTTAAATCCAATTATTGATTGTGAGTGAGACTTAGGCTTATTGAACTCTTTGTTTGAAACTTCCTTAGTCTCTGCTAGCATTGCAAGAGGATTATCAGAACAATACTTAAATGTACCAGGTTAGCATGCGATCCTGCAAAGCGGTAACCAACTATGCCTTCTTTATATTGTCATTAGTAATCTATTGTGTTGTCCATGCATCTTCACTTCCTATGCACTTGAAAATCAACATATTCATTGCATTTTCCATGTTGAATGGTGGTGGTGGAGGTGGAGGTGTGGGTGAAGGTGTATTCAGTGGAGGGGGAGGTAGAGGTTGAGTGGAAGGATGATTTTTTGAAGGAATCCTCTGATTGATTAGCTGAACAATGCTTCATGGCGTACTTTGTCCTGCCCCTTCATCGTCACTTGAAGGAGGTATAACCAATGGACTATATTCTAGTCTTTATCCTTCACGATTTCTAAAGAATTGTCCACTTCGCGTAGCTCCAAACATCAAGGTAATGGCATCACCCATTTTTCACATAACAACATTTTAATCCATGTATTCAATGACTGAGGTATCAACTGCAAATTCTATAACAAATCCTCTTAGAATTCGATCAAGCCAATGATCGACAGCCCACGCGATCTTATTTTCAGAGGTTTCTAGCCATCACACTAATTCTGGAGTCCACACTATAGGATTATTGAGCTTCTACCTTCCTTGACTATCTGTCAATTTAGCTAACCACTCATACAACTCAATGGCGAAGGTGCAAAAGAAGATCTCATGTATTTTTGTATATAGATACCTATTCAACCACTCTTCCTTCGACAGGCATGGATTCCAGTTTTCTTGCACTGCGAACTTCTGAATATTGCAATCCAACCACTTTTCAATTTATTTCTTGGTTAGATTCCAATGATGCAACATCACACATCTCTTTCAAGCAAATTTTGATCTCGTCAATGGAAACATTTGTTGGCTTAGGGGGTACTGACCCAAGTTTAGAGTTAGCTACACCAACAAACAAAATGCTACACTAATGGCCCTTTCGGCAACAACCTACATAGTGCAGGCTGTAGTCTAACCTGAAGCAGTATGGGTGGATGCAAGAACCAAGTTTTTGCATCAAGAGACTAGTGTGATGTCTTCTAGTGCGTCAGATCGACCTTCGCACAGGTTGATAAACTCTTAGGGCTCGTCACTGCAACTCTGTTAAAACAGCCTTTAGACCTTCACAAACGTCTATGATCAGTCCTTGCAGACCTTTAGCAGTCAATTTTCCTACTTACGCGCATCAGAGAGCAGCCCTAAATTAGTGTTCACGCAGATTTACTTAATTCATTAGTGAAGATAAGAGAAATCACCAGATTCTTTGTGAAAGTATTTAAACATACATTGCGTATATTATTAAGACTTATTCAAGAGAATTGCATAACATTAAACCAATATCTCATAAAACAAATCATTCATTAGCAACCTATAACATTAATAGAGATAAACAGAAATACTTAGGAATTCTTCAGAAAACTGCTTTATTGATCTTCAATGCAAGATTAGAAACTCAAACTGCCCTATGCACACAGTTGCAAGGGTCCGCACACTCAGCTGCAGACTCTACCTAGGCCTCCATGCACTCATCTGTGGAGCCTTTCTTTTCCTATCTAAGTGGAGACTCTTCAATCAACCCAATTCCTTATCTTCATTTCATCTTGTACCCCTTTTCCCTTCACTAAGACTCACTATTTATAGACTTTTCATACAATGCCATGGTTTGTAGACCATGGGTGAATCTCAAAACAGACTCAAAACTTTACATAAAACAACGGGCTAAGTCACTTTGACTCCTATTCATCTACGCGCTCCACATCCACAAATCGTGAATACTTTACATTATTTACAAAATTGTACCAAAATTTGGGTTTTCTTAACCCCAAACTAACTAGGGGACCCCATCCCAACATGCAATGAAGTATAGAAAACTCGTAGGAAGTATAAACTACCCAACTAATGCTATACCAAACATTTCATTTGTTCTTGGAATCCTCTCCAAGTTTATGCAAAAGCCTTGTGAGTTTCATTGGTATGCTACAAAAATATTTCTAAAGTAATTGAAGGGAACTCAAGACTTTGGAATCAATTAGGCACAGATGGGTGACTTAAGCTTGATTGGATACTCTGATTTAGATTTTGATGGACATGAAGAAATCGAGGTATCTACTTCAGGCTATGTTATGAGTCTTGGATTAGGAGTTGTCTCCTAGAGGTCACACAAACAATCAATTCCAATAGACTCCACAATTGAGGTAGAATATGTGGAAGCGACTGAAGCAACAAAGGAAATTATGTGGCTTAGGAAAATTCTGGAAGATTTGCCTAGAAAGAAGTGCATTCAACTCCTCTTTTGATTGATAACATTTTTCAATAAAGTTGGCCAATAACCCAAACTTCCATGATCGAACGAAGCACATCAATACAAAATACCATCTAATTTGACATCATATTGAGGCCGAAACAATCCACCTACGACACTGTTCCACAAATTAGCATATTGTAGACATCTTCACGAAAGCACTTGGAAAGGAAAAGTTTGGAATATTCAAAATGATGTTTGGACTCACCAACATCCCTTCATATTAAGGGGGGGAATGTTGACACCTAATCTTTGGGATTAGGAAAACCTATGTAAATATTGTAAATAGAAAAATAAAGAAAGTTGGAAGATGAAGAGACATTGGGAGATGAAACACAATAGTCTCCCTCTACTTGTATATATTCATATTCTCTCTTAATTAAAAACAAATTTCATTTGTGGAGTTACTCTTGGTCAGGTTGACTTATATTGATTAAACACCATAATTTAAGAGGATGCAACAGTAACCCCCATTATTCATGGAAAGGTGATACCCACATGAAAATTATGAAGAAGAACCTATAGGGGTTCATTTTTGACCTATGTTGAGGGTTGAATGGTTCAAATCTACCCATTGGTTGGCTATTTGGTTGTGTTATAATTAAGCCACTAGGAGGATAAGGGGTTCCATTCTATTGGATTGCATTTGTTTACATAGTAGAGTAGAGTAGCTAAGAGTGGATATACAGAAGGAAGAACAAAGAGGGTTTATGTTTTTTAGGATCCTATGGGCCATAGGATTCATTCCTTTGTATGTGTATCATTTCCATTCAAATAAAGAGAGAGAAAACCAACCTCATCTTCCAACTAGGTTTTCTCTTGAAAGGTTTCCAAGGTCATATCTAGTTTTGGTTGTGTCGTGTGCGTTTGTTTTGAATTGTTCTCAATTTATCTATTGCATACACAAAAAGAAAAACAATAATTAATAAATCCAAAAGTATAATGAAAATTAACGTTCATATTAGAGAGATTTAAGATTTCAGTTTGTTTTTATCATATTTGTTGTGATGTCCACTATAATATATATGGAAATTTATGGATAAAAAACTAATTGAAAACTATGAAATTTTGTAAAGTTCATTAAACATTATAAAAAACCAAAAATAAAATACAAATAATTTAAAAATACATTTTAAAACTATATAAAATACCAAACAAATGGTAATAAATTGTGAAAATACTGAAAACAAATGATTTTTTAAATAAAGTCCCCATTATTTTATGAGGAAATCATACAATAATGTGGATTTTTTTATAGGCTACATCAAATTCACGATTCAATATTGTGTATCTACATAGTGAATGGCTATAAGCTAAAAATGGTAAATTGTAACCAAACAATGAAGGATAATAAAATGCATCGTTAGCTATATAAGAAAAGGAGAAAAACAATGGGAGCTATGAGTCTACAAGATGGCAAAGATAAGGGGGCTTAATTTGGTTAAGGAAAAGGACCCAAATAAGTATTTTAAACCAAACTTTTGGTAGCATTAGTTATCTCTCATAATCATTAGCTAATTGTTCTTTAATTTATCCATGGATTTGTTGGCACATGAAGGAGGTAAATGGGCCTTTATAAGGATACATGGCCCCTTCATGCCCTAGAAATTCAACTTTGTATTTTTCCATTCATGCAAATGACTAGTTTTTTGAAATGAATTGGAAGAGAGTTTGAAGGTTAGGCACCTTCAAATTTAACAGAGAGCCCAAACCAATATGAGATCGAATTACCCTATGAACTATCATTCTTTGAAGAAATTACACGAGTTATCCTTGAGTTAAATGCCATGAAAATTCTGTAAACAAATTATGGAAAGTTACAAACATGAATTAAGTGAGAATGATCACTTTATAGAATAATAATGAATGTCATTGAGAAATTCACTATAGTCAACAATTCATTGGAATCCTAGAAATGAAATTTTGTAGCCAACATATGATAGAGCCTTGGAGGGAAGTGGGATAAACTAATGGACTATTGCGCAGATAAAGAAATCCAATTCCTTAGGTTTTGTAGGTTGATGATGAAGATAGACATGGAGGGGGATTATTTTAAGTGTAATGCTTGACTATGAACTTTAGAATTGGGCTGTGAGAAAATAAATTATAAATGATCATAGGAAAAGTTCATCCTTGTGCATTCATAACTTTATCTGGGGAAATTACAAAAAGAATTGGTGTGGTAGGGAGCCTATAATTAGGTGAAATATCCCTCTTCTATAACATACTCGTGGATAATTTCCTTGCAGAAATATATTATATATTTTATTATTGATGTATTTAAGTTTATTGTTGTTGCTGCTATTGTATATGAAAATCATGTATTTATATTCTTGAAGATTAAACGTTAGAAGTTAGCTTTGGATTTGGAGGTGATTATTTGCTATTTGATATATATTAGTATGTATATTTAACGCTGTTATGATGACATATGTAATGGAGAGAGCATACTTGCACCTTTATTCTATAATATGATTTCTACCCAAGTTAGTTTATTATAAATGCATTGTCGGTACTTGAGGAGAGGCTAAAATCATGAAGGAAATGGAATTACCATTTTAGGGAAGTGTTGGTTATGTGTATCACCATAATTTCCATGTATCAACTACAATTATTCATAATGTGCGTAAAAGGCATGTTTTATATGCTCACTAATGGGTATTGAATTAATTTGTTATGTAGAATTATATATTCTACTATTGGGTTTCATTTTCGTCTCGATTTCATGTAAAAATGTCGAATGTGAAGTTAATTAGAAGGATAGGTACATTAGAAAATGGTACGAGTGCCACTCATTATAGCATTTGGTTGTATGGTCAAGAAGTAAACTATACCTGATGCAATTGTAGTTTTTGTGACAAGTGTTTGAAATTGTTTCTTGATGAGAATAATTAGGAAAATAACATTAAAAGCTTGCAAATGTTGAATTTAATATTGAAAACATTATATTGGAAGGTTTTTAGATTATTTGGGTAGCCTATTCATGTGTAAACGAATACATAATTGAATTTTACATTTATCCCTATAATGTTTTAGGAAAATGTATTTTGTAGGCTGTGTTTGACAAATTGTCCATATGGAGAAAGGATAATATAGAGCCATAATCCCCAATTTTCAATCCCAAATTAGTTGTGGGTGTATTAATTGGAAGGATAATTTAGAGGGGATAGTTTTTATGCCTCATACCTTGGATTATTGTTTCAAATTTCCTTATAAATTACAAAGAGACCTATACCTTTATTTTAAAAAAATAATCAAGCACATATATTTTCTATAATTAAAAGAAAAAAGATAAATACCTAGAATTGATATGGATTAGATCATGATATGATTTTTCATTCATCTTGATGTTTTTAGAATGGAAAAATTGAAGGAATAAGCTTATATGAGTAGTTTAATGGGGGACCCAATTTGGAGAACTAGGGTTTCAAATATTCTGGGGCTAATTTGAGGCTTTAAATAAAAAAAATTTGGGGGAAATTTCCATCTAAAGTGTTACAAATTGTGATGTTATTCTACACATAGATAGATTTCAAAATGGTTTAAGAAAAATGTCAATTGGAGTTTGGATGGAAAATTTATTCCTCCAGAAAGTTGAATTATTGTGATTAACCAACATAATTTTAGAGGATGCCACATCAACTTCCATTACTCATGGAAAAGGGGATAGTCACATAGAAGATATGAAGAATACTTTAGAAGGGTTAAATTTTTAATTCTAGTTCAAAGTTGAAGGAGTTAAATTTAAACTCTAGTTGGCTATCAAGATGTGTTATAACTTGACCACTATGAGGAAAAGGGTTACATTTTGTTTTCTTGTATTTTGTTCCATTGTAGAGTTGAGTAGCTAAGTGTGGATAGAGAGGAATAATAGAGGGGGTTTATTTTCTATAGGAGTTAACGGTCCATGTGATCTAGGAGGCTCCACAAACACATAGGACGAAAAAAGTTTATGAACGCTCGAAAATCAAAGTGCACAAAATTACTTCGACCCAGGACTAGAGTGTAGATCTTACCGTCCTGATCACAAAGGTGTGAACGGTTCGTCAATTTGAGCTCCTATGAGTGAGAATAGGCCAATCAAATTTTTGGTCAAAATTGGGCTCTGGGCTAGGTTTAAGTGTCCTGCAATTTGACCGACCCCGAGAAATAAACCTAGCTCCTAGGATTAGTCGAAATTGCGGCCTTGTTAATTTTCCCAATAACCCTTATTTTCTAAGGATTTTAAAAATACCTTTATTTTATATATATATATATATTATATAACATGATATATATATATATTATATATTATATATATATATTATATATATATATATATAAACATAAATATATAATATATATATAGATATATATATAAATATAATAGGTTGATGGGCCACCACCCCCGCCAGCCTTCCCAACCACATAAGAGAAAAATATATTAAAAAAGGGGTAGGCGGCTATGACCCCGCCGCCCCCGGAACCGCATTCAAAATGTTAATTAAAATTTGGCTCGGCGGCCACCACCCCGTGTTATAGACATATTTGGTGCAACCCCAATCACATATGTTGATAAACCAAGGGAACTTAAACCCCTAAAAGTTTTGTTTCACACCCTAAAGGATCATGGTCAACTGATTACATAATTTCCCAGAAGTTCCACCTGAAAAACCACTCAGAACTGGCCAAAACTAGACCATATTGACTGCTCCTTAGTCAAGGTGCGATGCATCCCACCTGCTATAGATAAGAGGTACGATGCACACTGAAAAGGCCTTATATAGGGTGTGATGAGTGAGAGTAGACAAATGGCAGAGATAGTTTGCTAAGTGGAAACCCAAAGAATCTTCTAGAAACTTCTCATATGACACTTCCCTCTCTGAATTCGCCTAGGTATGAGTAAGAGATCATGAAATCTCCAAGCGGAACCATGAACTATCAGTGAAATGACACTATCAAAAACCCAGAAGCTGACTCACCCCTCTGCAAATATCTATAAATGGATCCCTCATCTGAGAGATCTAGAGGCTAGAATTTTGTAATTTGTAAGGAAGTGTTGTTGGTTTCTCTTTGAGAAGAAACAATGTATTGCTGGGTGATCTTTCTTTTCATGAGGTAAAGAGGGCTTTCATGCTGGGAGGATGATGCTGGATCAAATAGCTGGGTGTGTAATCCTCTCTTCTACTTCTACTATCAATAAAGTTCTTTTAGTTTTCCTCCATATAATTGTGTATTTGTAAATCTTGTTATTTGTGGATGCAATTGTATGGTTAATGTATTTCTAATTCTGCATTGTTTATGATATCACAGATCTCAATGCTTTGATGGTGTGTTGTTGCTTTGCCTCTATAGATATTCTCTAAAGTGGGACAAGTAGGACAAGAGTGGCAAGCTCTATCAAGGGAGAGAGGAAACAAGCAAGGAGCGAAGCGGAAGATACAGGTTGGTCCTCTCTGCTTCTCTCTTATCTATCATACATAAAGGAAATATTGAAGCACTTTGAATTGATTGCTTCTAATATAGCTACCCGTCTTAGTGGGACTAGCAGATCGAAAAGACACTAGATTTCTCAGAAACACTCCGCCAAGCCCTCCTCCAATCACCACATAAACATTACAATGTATTAAAGGGGTGGGCATGTGCCACCTCCAGTGGACCTAGCCCACACCCCAACGCCCCAACCTCCACCATTAAAGTGGCAACAATAGGTGATACAAGACCGGTGGGGGTTGAACCCGCCTGGCCCACATGGTCGGCCCCCAAGCGAGCGGCCCCAAAACATTAATGCGCCCAACGTAACAGATATGGGCCCAAACTTAAACGGTTATACGCCAAACCTTCAAACATTAACCGCCCAATGATTATGCAACACACTGCAGAGGAGGGTATGGGGGCAGGCCACCTAAGGCGACTCCAGCCACCCAGGTTTTTTAAAACCGATTTTTGTGTAAAAAATGGACAAGGTGGGGTTTGACCACCTGACCTCCTCCCTAATAACCAAAAATTTTAACCAACACACTAAACTGAATTACATTGCTATTTCCGCTAGTAATTTTTATATAAAACCCAAAATTTCACCATTGCAGACAGTTCAAGACAGAGATGGAGGAACCAGGAGTGGGCATGCAAATCGAGATGGATTAATTATTTTTTAATGTAGGAACCATGATTTTTGCAGGAGAGCTAAATTTTCACTTTGTCAGATTTTGACAAATTTTATATGGATTCAACGCCTCTCGTCACCATGAACACAATGGCCATGTCTATTTATCCATCAGAGTTCTGCATTTTTCGGCCATTTTCAGGGTGAAGGTGGAACCATGATTGCTGCAAGAATAGGGAGCGGAACCATGAGCCTTGAAATTTCCCCAAGGAGACAAAAATTTTCCCTGTCAAAATATAGACAAGTTTATACTTGTTTTTCATGGTTTTCCATAGGGATCACAATGAGGAGATCAGATTCGCCATCTAAGATGCATATTTCCAGTCCACCCATGGAGCAAAATCTTTGATGAATCTCGGGGGGATCTAAAAGATTCCTTGAGCCCCAGATTCTCAACTTTTTAGAATTCAGATTTTGGACAGTCAATTTTGCACTACTTGACGCCACAAATTTGACGATGCATTCAGATTTGTCATTCTCTCATTCTACTCTTCAGCCACTTTTTTAAGTGCCAGTGCAGATGTCCACATTCATGTGCGAGCAGTCTTTCGTCATATGATCGATGCCTTGAGATCGATGGTCCGAACAGCTTCAACAGTGTGACATCCACTTCTTCAGATGGCCCTTGGTTGTGAGGTATATGATGTGTTCATGTACTTCTTCTTTATGCATTATGCAGCACAGATCCTTGCTTGATGTTGATGCAGGATCTTGTTTATTACATGTTGTCATGATTCCTTGCTTGGTGTGATGCAGAATCTTCTATGTGATGTACTTGTTGTCATAGCTCATCATGTTATGCTTTGAGATCCCTTGTTGTATGTTGTCGGGATACTCTTGTTGTCATCATGCATGTTTTGTTTTGACATCCCTTTTATGCCATGTTGGCGGGATGTTCATCATGCATGTTTTTGTGTCATACTGATAGTAGTCTTTTGACTTAGAGTGCCAGTAGTGGAACATCTCGTAGAGCCACTCCTGTGTGAGGGAATTTTTCCTTGTGTGATCGCAACATCATCTCTTGTGTACATCACCATTATTGACAACATTTAATGCAGTGTCCTACACCATCTTGACACCAGAGCCCGTAGACGTAGTCACTCCTGGACGAACTCCGTTATCAACACTTATGTTTTCATGTGTTGATGATTGTCTTGTTCCTCTTCTTTACATCATGCAGATGTATTCATTAATGTTCTTTTAAAATGAAATTTAACACATCACGAAAGTAAAAGGTCTTGGAAGGGTCCTTCGTCACACCCGGACCTGGATCAAGTGGTATCAGAGTGGTCTTTGCGTTGATGTGAATTGCAGTGTCAACAATGGAATGTGCAATGATAGAGGATGAAAAAGTGATGTACGAGACCATACTCAACATTTCCAAGAGAGTGGAAATCATGTATTAAACTCTACTGAAAGAGACAGAGGAAAAGGAGCGATTACAGCTTCAGTTGTAAGCCATGGAAGAGGCCTTAGAAAAGCTACAGCATGACCAATGCGAGGTAAAAAGTAGTTCTCCATATTCATGTATGTTTCTTGATGATGATTTCGCTTTTTTTGAAAATCATACCACGGGAATTGGCTCCAAACTATTGAAGAGAATGGGGTATGAAGGAAAAGGCTTGGGAATTAATGGCCAAGGCATTGTCAACCCTATCAAAGTGGAGGAATTACCCTGTTAGGCAAGACTTGGATATGTTAGAAAGGAAGTTAGGGAATGTGCCACGATAGTTAGCGAACCACCAACAATGGATGATGAGAAACCCTCATCAGTTCTTTCCAAATCGAAAGAGGAGGTAAAAGATGTTGATTTCCTTTCAATTTCGTCTTCACATAATATGAGTTTTGTTAGAGATTTGGAGATCCCAATTATCGGGACAAACATGAGGCTCCTTACAAGGATGAGGCATGAGGAGAAAGAAGAACTTTGTGTTAATAACCAAGGCATAACATAACCTCTGGAGGTTGTGCACAAACATCAATTTGTAGGCTCAAGATACACTAAAGGAGAGTGCTCAAAGGTGTCAGAGTCGTCTAAGACATTGTTGAAATTGTTGAGGAAAGAGAATAATGGGAAAACATCCCCATCATCCCATGGTAGTTTCCATTGGAAGGAGAGAGTTGAGGCAAGCTCTCATCGCCATCCTAACATCAGAGGCAGCAAGGAAAGGTATAACCACTTTCGATCTTTGAATGTTCATTTCGATTATGATCATGTTGATAATAATGAACGTAAAACATGGCATCGAAAAACATGTACATTTTGTGGACTCCATAACCATACATTTTCTAAATGTTGGAAAAGAATGGCAACATGCAAAAGAATGAGGTGTGAAAGACCCTCTCAACAACATGAAAAGAAATAGTTTAAGCAGATATGGAGGAAGAAAACCTACTGCAATCATTGCGATAGGAGTGGCCATCAAAAAGCCACTTGTTGGAGGCTCCATCCAGAGTAGCGCCTTAAAGACCAAGCATTGGTGCGTGAACCAGGTGAAGCAGTTGTTCGACAAGCAAAACTACCTCAAGGAGGTGATCCATTCACATTGATAAGTGAAAAATGGTTTCTAGACATGTTTTCATTTCATGGTCATTCTTTTCTAAATCATTTGTTGCATTTTAAAATGTAAAAATGATGATGTGTTTCCATCACTTGGTTAGCAACAATGATGTCTGGTCTTATTTTGTGTTTCATGTTGAACTCTAAAAGTGATGCTATGTTTCCATCACTTGTCGAAAGCAAAAATAGTGTTGGCCTTATTTTTGTAAATCATTTGTTGCAATGATGATGTGTTTTCATCACTTGTTGAAGCAACAATGATAGGTTGAACTTGTTGTAAACTTGACCACTAAGTATGAGTTATAAACTCATGGCAAGTGTGGGACATTTGGGTCATTAGTTGGCCATGTCATTCAAGCATGTAATTTGCAAAACAATGTACTATAGGTTGCAGAGGTAGCAGGTGTCGGCTCATCGCTTAAGGCTCCTAAGAACAAAGGTGAAGGAGATGGAAGCGAGAATTTTTTAGGATGCTTGTGATGTAGACATGGTACAGAAAATTTGCAGATTATTTTTCATGCATTGGAGGACCAAAAGCTCCTCAGTGGGGAGGATTGATCTAGGTGGCTCCACAGAGACACACAGGACAAGGAGGGCTTATGAATGCTTGAAACTCAAAGTGCTCAAAATGACTTCAACCTAGGACCATAGCATAGACCTTATCATCCTGATCACAGAGGTGTGAACGGTTCGTCAATCCGAGCTCGTATGAGGGAGAACGGGCCAGTCAAATTTTTGGTAAAAGTTGGGTTGTGGGCCAGGTTTAAGTGTCCTACAATTTGACTAACCCTAAGACATAAACCTAGCTCCCAGGATCGGTCGAAATTATGGCCTTGTTAATTTGCCCAATGACCCTTATTTTCTAAGGATTTTAAAAATACCTTTATTTTAATAAATAAAATTAAATATATATATTATATATATATATTATATGTATGTTGATGTATGTATGTATGTTATGTATGTATGTATGTATGTGTATGTATGTATGTATGTATTATGATGTATGTATTGTATGTATTGTTATGTATGTATGTATGTATGTATTTATGTATGTATGTATGTATGTATTGTATGTATATGTATATGTATGTATATGTATATGTATATATGTATAATGTATATTATAAAATAGGCCGATGGGCCACCACCCCCGCCAGCCTTCCCAACCACATAACGGAAAAATATATTAAAAAAGGGGCAGGCAACCATGACCTCACTGCCCTCGGAACTACATTAAAATGTTAATTAAAGTTTGGCTCGGCGGCCATCACCCCACCGAGCCCTCCTGCAACCACCACATAAAAATTACAATGTATTAAAGGGGTGGGCACGGGCCATTGCTGGTCGACTCGGCCCACACCCCAACGCCCTAGCCTCCACCATTAAAGTGCCGACAATAGGTGATACAGGACCAGTGGAGGTCGAACCTACTTGGCCCACATGATTGGCCCCAAAACATTGATGAGACAAACTTAAACGATTATATGCCAAACCTTAAAACGTTAACTGCCCAACGATTATGCAACACGCTACGGAGAAGGGTATGGGGGTGGGCCGCCCAAGGCAAGCCCAGCCACCCAGGATTTTTAAAACCAATTTTTGTGTAAAAAATGGAGAAGGTGGGGTTTGATCATCTGACCTCCTCCCTAATAACTAGATATTTTAACCAACACACCAAACTTAATTACATTGGTATTTCCACCAGTAATTTTTATATAAAACCCAAAATTTCACCACTGTAGTTAGTTTGAGACAGAGATGAAGGAACCAGGAGTGGGCATGCAATTCGAGGTGGATTAATTATTTTTTAATGTAGGAACCATGCTTTTTGCAGGAGAGCTGAGTTTTCACTTTGTCAGATTTTGACAAATTTTATATGGATTCAACACCTCTCATCGCCATGAACACAATGGTGTTGTCTGTTTCTCCATCAAATTTTTTCATTTTCAGCCATTTTCAGGGTGAAGGTGGAACCATGATTACTGCAAAAATAGGGAGCGGAGCCATGAGCCTTGAAATTTCCACAAGGAGGTAAAATTTTTCCATGTCAAAATATAGTCAAGTTTATACTTGTTTTTCATGGTTTTCTGCAGGGATCAAAATGGCGAGATCAGATTCGTCATCGAAGATCATATTTCCAGTCCACCCATGGATCAAAATATTTGAGGAATCCTGGAGGGATCTAAAAGACTCCTTGAGCCCCAGATTCTCAACTTTTCATAATTCAGATTCTGGACAGTCAATTTTGCACTACTCGATGCCACAAATCTGATGGTGCATTCATATTTGTCATTCTCTCATTCTATTCTTCAGCCACTTTTCTAAGTACTAGTACAGATGTCCACATTCATGTGTGAGCAGTCTTTGGTCATACGACCGATGCCTTGAGATCAATGGTTCGAACAACTTCTGTAGTGTGACATCCACTTTTTCAGATGGCCCTTGGTTGTGAGGTATATGATGTGTTCATGTACTTCTTCTTTATGCATTATGCTACACAGATCCTTGCTTGATGTTGATGTAGGATCTTGTTTATTACATGTTGTCATGATTCCTTACTTGATGTGATGCGGAATATTCTATGTGATGTACTTGTTTTCATAACTCGTCATGTTATGCTTTGAGATCCCTTGTTGTATGTTACTGGGATACTCTTGTTGTCATTGTGCATGTTTTGTTTTGACATCCCTTTTATGCCATGTTGGCGGGATGTTCATCATGCATGTTTTTGTGTCATACTGATAGGAGTCTTTTCACTGAGAGTTCCAGTAATGGAACATCTCTTAGAGCCACTCCTGCGTGAGGGCATTTTTCCTTAGATGATCGCGACATCATCTCTTGTGTACATCACTAATATTGACAACACTTAATGCAACGGCCTACACCATCTTGACATCGGGGCCTGGAGACATCGTCCCTCCTCGAAAAACTCCATTATCAATGCTTATGTTTTCATGTATTGATGATTGTCTTGTTCCTCTTCTTTACAACATGCAAATATATTCATTAATGTTCTTTTAAAATTCAATTTAACATATCACGAAAGTAAAATGTCTTGGAAGGGTCCTTCGTCACACCTGAACTTGGATCACCATATGCCTTAGGAAGCTTCATAAAGAGTGCCTTCTCCTTTGTACTTACATAATTTCCATTCTAGATAAACGAGATAAAAGAAGCCTCACCTTCCAACTAGGTTTCCTCCCAAAAGGGTTTTGAAGAGCATACCTTGGTGTTAAGTGTGGTTTTTTAGTGATTTTATTTACTTGAGATCTATCTTCCACATATTATATATTGCACACATAAACAAGAAAACAATAATAATAAATATAGAAGCTAAAAAGAATTAACCATTCGTAGTATAAATTTTGGTTTATTTTCATATATTTGTTGTGATGAATTGTCGAATGGAATATCCATGGTAGTTTATAGATCATATTGGTATTAAAGCATGTTTTTTCAGTTATTTTATGGGAAATTGTGGGTGATTAGATTAATTTAAGTAGAAATTTATAGAATCCCAACCATGGTTGATGGGATAGTTTATGATAACCCTCAAGATTGACAAATGAGAGGTTTCTATTGCTAAAATAACAAGTCGTAGATATAAATATTAATGTGAGTGTCCTCATGGAATCCTGAACCAATAAGCTCAAGATGTTCCAAGAATATGGTGGTTCCAATGTAGAGGATAGATTGGAGGGGAAATGTGGGGATTATGAAGAACCACATAAGGAGTCCAAGAATCCCAATAACCAAGTTCAAGTCTTGTGAATCATTTATAGTCGCTCTTAAAGATCGAATAACAGATGGACATCGAGGTGTATAAAGTTGATATTTATTCCTTAAAATTAAGTCATTGGTTGTAGTAGTTACAGGATTACTTTAGTTTTCACCTCATAGACGAGGAACATAAAATTTCATTTTTTATGTTTGAAATTAAAAGGCTACACCATAACCTAGTGGAAAAGCCACACAAAAACCTTAAGGTTGGAGGGTATTTTAAAAGTCATAAATTCCCAATTCTACCCTATTGGGTATGCAGATAACTAATAGATTTGATGGCATTACTTCAGTGAGAGACAAGGGAAAAATGTACAAGAGTACACCACATAATTAAGGAAGATGGAAATAATGTTGGATATCTCTACCCAGTTGTACTTCTTAAGTATCTTGGGGTTATACACAGTGAAAGTAAATGATACTAGTCCAACCTAGGATGGTAGACAAGGCTTATGTGTAGGCACAATACCTTATAGACATAGGACAAAAGAAAGGGTATTTGAGTGGTTCAAAGTCAAAGGAAATCCACTAAACTTCCAAAGAAGGGAAGAAGAACAAGAGAAGGGATAAGGGCAAGAAGGTATCAACGATAAAACCCTAGCACAAATATCCTAGTAACCAACATAACTGTTACACAAAAATATCGTCACCTTGATTATTTGCAGTCGGTATGGGTCTATCACCACCTATGCCAGCTTCCTAAGCAAGTCTCAGACCTCAGCTCTTCAAAACAAGCTTTTGAAATGAGAGAAAGACATCAAAAAAGCAATGTAACTCTGGTTCCGCACTTTCTCTCACTTTTGCCTGCGGGGCCGCACCTTTTGTTCAGGATATATGCGTACTTATACACTCTGTATGTAAAGGGGAGGGTGCGTAGCCCTGTGAAATTCAAAAGGCGCAATTTTTATCTTAAAAAACTTACTTTGGGTTAATTCTAGAGTTTTCTAGAAGGAATTTTGACGTGGATTGTTCGCTCCAAAGTGCTTCATGCATCCCATAAGAGAAGGAGCTAATCCCTTGTTAGGAGGAGCTATCCCTTTGAAGGAGGATTCTATCCCTTTGAAGGAGGACCTGGTAACTACCCTCTATTGCACTATAAATTGAGGCATTGGGTTAGTGGCTGGAGAGGTTAGAAGCTGAACTTTTGAGGGTAAATGCTAGTGAAATCAAGACTTCTATTTGAGCTTAAGAGGAGAGATCACATACCTTTTTGGCCCCATTAGGGAGTGAGTAAAGCTTGTCAAAGTAGAGGAGACTTCTTGTTGGACCCTCGAAGGAGCTTGTACAGCATCAAGGCAAAGGTTGTAAGGTCCTTTTCTTTTGAATTAATACAATCAAGCTCATTTTTCTCAACAAGTATCTCATGTTATTTATTTCATGGACTCCTTGACTTTCATGTTAAATATGTTTTATAATATTGGTTATTCAAGTGCTATTTAATCATTTTCCTTGTTTGTGTTTGCAGGTTTGCGACAAAGGAACTTACTTGGATCAAAGGAGCAAAGGCATCTCCAAACTTGCGTTGGACATAATAGGCCTTAAACACATTTGTTTGTCATTATTTATAAAGCGCATTTAGAGAAAGATAGTGTCTGGTTGGTTTGTTTGTCATTAGGTCTTCATTAGATTCTAGGAAGATCTATCTTGTCTGCAAGATCGACTCATTCCGCGTGACAAAATGGCGACTCCGCTGGGGAATTGATTGTTTTCCTCGTTTTTCTTTGACTTGAGAAACTTGCCTTTTTGTTTCTGTTTTTGGCTTGTAGTGTGTGGACTTGGGTAGACTTAGTGGATTTAGGTTTGTTTTTTGCTTTTCATTACTTTAGGAAAAGTCCGCAGTTTGTGCTTGTAGCACAGTGCGTACCTGTACACACTTTTACTTTATGCAAAGAGCATACACGCACCTGTGTAAACTCTAAACCTGCGTTCCCTGCTAAAATTTTGAATTTTTTTAATTTTACTCTTTAAATTAGTTTTAGTTTGATTTAGTAGTTGTTATCCTCTACCCATACCTGCATGTGACTTGTTGAAAGATTTCCTTGGTTTAATTCCATTGGCATTCATGTTTTAAGCTTTTATCAACTGGGAGTTTTGAGTCTCTTTTTGAGAAATTCTTAATTTGATTTCCTTTGGTCATTACTTGGAGGTTTGTCTCAGTCTATTCACAATTTTGCATCTTTTTGCTTTTGTTTTGGGGGGGCTAAATTGTGTATGAGTGTTAATCGCCTTTGAGTGTTTTTATTTTTGATCTTTGGAACTCTCACCCAATTTTCTTGACTTGCACTTGATTGGTTCTTAGATTACATTACAATCATCTTGTGTTTGAGAATTCTCTTGCATAGATCACATTTGCATAATTAGAATTCTCATTTTCAGAATATGAATGAAAAATGTGCATAGATTACATTTGCATACTTTTCAAGTGAATTGTGCATAGATTAAAATTGCATAGTTTACATTCTGAAAAATCAATTGTAGATTTAGATCAGCTTTCTTTGATTTGAATTTACATATTGTTAACGCACAAAAATAAAAATTAAAAAAAAAAAGTTTTGGAATTGATTTGCATTAGTTTTTCTTGATGAAATTAGTGCATTAGAGAATTTGTTATATTTTCTATTAGTGATCAATTTTTTGCATTGTTGGAAGTGAATGGAAACTCTCTCCTTACTTTAGTTAGGATTCATCGAATTGAAAAGATTACATTATCATATTCGATTGCATTCAGTTGAGTCGGGTCATAACACCATTGGTTTCATATCCATTTACCCATTTGAGTAATAACAGCCTTAATAACACAGCGCTTAATTAAAATTCATCTAGTAATTTTTACATTTCTAGGGCTCTGAAACACCAACATAGATCAGGCTAGTGTCTTGGAGTAGGAGAGTAATTAACTCTCC